>JAOEHY010017764.1:11859-41336 GCA_025447955.1 Psilopsiagon aurifrons | reverse complement strand
CAGAGGGACCTTTCACCCGGTGGCGGAAGTGGCGGGAGCGCGCGGGGCGGGATAGCGGGAGCGCGCGGAGAGAGGGGAGGACCAACGCGTGGTGGAGAGAGGGGGGTGGGAGGAACCACTGCCCGAAAGGGGGTGGGATGATTGGGGAAGACGGAACTATTCTGCCTGCTGAGGGGGGTGCAGAGAGAACTGAGGGTGACGGAGGGTAAAACAAAGCACAGAGAGATTCTTATTTCGCCGCGCAGCCTCCGAGGTGGGTCCCTGACTCAGCATTTATTGCCGCCGCGAGGAAATTGTGATGATATACTTACCCTTCGCTTCGCCAACCCCTCGTTGTCGGGAGGATGGTTGGGTCCATGCGGGGTGCGCTTGCAGAGGGCGGCCGGGGCGCGCTTTGTCGGCGGGCGTTGGTGGTATAGTGGTTAGCATAGCTGCCTTCCAAGCAGTTGACCCGGGTTCGATTCCCGGCCAACGCAGCGCTGCTGTTTTTGAGTACCTTTTTTTTCCCCCAATCTTTCCTCCCCTTCCAAAGGGGACTCAGAACGCGCCCGCACTCGAAGGGTCGCATCCTGCCCCGCACGGGTGCGTGTTACCCACCTCAGGCCCGGCGGGCGGAACGGGGGTGCTGGCGGGACGGCGGCACGTGGTGTCGTTACTTGTCTCGCAGCTCGCGGCGGGGCCGATGGCCCACGGAGGGACTGCGGGGGAAAAAAGAAAACCGAAGGGGCAAAAAGGAGAACACGCTGAAAACAAAAGACGCTAAAAAGAAGGTGTTTCCGCCCGGGATCGAACCGGGGACCTTTCGCGTGTGAGGCGAACGTGATAACCGCTACACTACGGAAACCCGCTGGGTAGCAGTTCTGTGGCCGGCGGTGGTGTTCGCGTCCTCCGGTGGGGCTGAACTCGCCCCTCGCCTCATGGCGGCCTCAGACAAAACCTGCCTCAAACGCCAAACAATGCGGGGTGGGATAATGGCACTAATTAGTGCTAATGACTAATTAGTGCTTCCGGAGGCCTCCGCCCCAGGAGGTGGCTGAGGCATCGTGCTGGGCTGAGGCATCAGCAGGAAGGGGCCGCTTCCCGCTGAGGGGGGGCTGCAGGGGCTCAGCCCGACCCGGCCCCGCCGCCTGCCCCGAGCTGTGGGGGCCACCGGCAGACCCGGGGCCTGGCCTCCGCGCCCCGGCCCGGCCCGGTTGAGGAGGCCGTGAGGCGGGTGAAGGAGCTCGGGACGTTCCTTGTTCGAAGGAGCCGCTCTCCCCGAGGCTGCTGCCAGCAGATGTCGGTAGAACAGAGCCGACGTGGAGCGGAGCGTCCCGCAGAGCTGCGGCGCGGGAGGGCAGCGGCCTTGGTGCGGACCAAGCTGGGCCCGCGTTTGCCCTCCCTGCAAACGGAGCTTCTTCAACGCACGAAGGACTCTGTTCTCGTCCCTCCGAGGGGCTGTGCAAGAGCACGGGGCCGAGCAGGGGGCCATGGTGCCAGCGTGACCCTGCGGTGAGTGTCCCATGGCTGAGGGTTTGGGTCAGGCCCGCTCTGTGTTATCGCACCCATGGCAGTCAGTCTTCTTGGGTAAAACCCCGGCCTTCGGAGCCAGGCAGTAATATGAGGATCATTTTTCCTGCTCCGTTTTGTTTGTTGAAGTGTTTAATGCTCTGCTGGCTGCAGAGGGAAGCTTCGAAGGGGGAAATGTCTCATAAACCCAGGTGAAAGGGAAAAGAACCTCACTTTTATTAAAACTTACTTTTAACAACGCCTACTCTTAATTTTACCGTTTTGTAGCTGATCTCTTGGTTTGGGGCTAAAAGGGATCGAGAGGAGGTTGTACCATGTCCGTTACCTCCAGTAACTTACCGTGATCTGACTTGCAGCGAGGATTAGAACATGGCATTAAAGTCCACGGCAAACATGTTCACGCTGCTGTTGAACACCCGGTGTTGAGCCCCCCTTGCCTGCGGGGAAGGACTCTGGCAGCAACCTTTGCACTGTGCCTCAGTGGAGCGCGCTGAGGGCAGACCTAATCAATAGCTGAGGGCAAAATCCTCTCCCTAGAGCAGGAGGAAGTGGGTCTGTAAAATGAGCCAAGACCGTCAATGGGAAGATTCAGAGGTTTCTGGTTTTGTTTTCCTCCACAGACCCCTTTCAGGCTGGTGAGCCGTGGAGAAAGGAGAGCTGCAGACCAGACAGCCCCAGGCAGGAAGCTCTTGGAAGGTACTTGCGGGAGGCAGGAATTAGATGAAAGACGTTGTGCTGCCGGTGTTAACTCCCAAACCTGCAGAGTTCAGGTGTTCTGGTGGTCACTAAGACCGCACTGGGCTCTGGTAGTCTTGAAACATACCGTGTGGATGGGTTGTGGGCTCTAGATCCTCCTATGGGCAACTCTGAGGTCACAAAGCTTCCTCTTGGTGCAGGCTGCATCCTGCAGGAATGGCTTCTGGGGATGTTCTTGCTCTTCTTACAAAGCCCCATTGGCAGTGACTGCTCAAACTTTACCTACAGGACAAAGAGACTGGCAGCATTTTAGTCTCCCCTCCAGCCCCTGACCTATCCCACTTCCTCTGCTCCCAAGACTTACAGCCCCTGCTGTGCTGCTGGGTGTGAGCTCCCTCCACCTCACCCCCCTCCTCAATGACAGTCTTTAGAGAGCTAGGAAGGACTGTCATGTAAACCCCCAAGGGAAAGAAAGACGGGGCTTATTTGGAGGTAGAAGATGTCTCTCTCTGCTTTTATCACCTGCATCTGCCCTTTCTGAAGCAGGGAAACCTCCCCCTGCCCATCCTTTCAGCAGTGCGCTGGAGGCAGCCATGCTGGGCTTTGTTTGCCTGACACACTGCGATGGTTGTGGAGTCCCATCTCCCCATTCCCTCCCTCTGCTCCCGAAGCAGCCTGAGTGGCTGTTAAGGAGAGGGGAGCTCAGAGCACTGCCGAGCAGGAGAGCTGACAATCAGGGCTGGGAGACAACACTGCCTTGCACAATACCCCCCCAATTAGCCATTCATTTCTGCTCCCTCTGAAATGGGGAGCACAGCCCTTGTGCTGGGAGATAAAACAAGAACGGCTTCAATAGCACTGATTTAAATTAGGTCAGGCTAGCTTTTGTGTGGCAGGGACCACACAATAGCAGTCACACGACTGTGGAGGGGAGCAGCATAAAGGAAAAGAGGCCAAGCAAGTGGCACAGATGCTGGGAGTCAGTGGGTGCTGGGAGATGAGGGGTGTATGCCCAGGACTGATAGCAAAGGGGCAGGCACTCCATCCAGCACATGATGCTAATACATGAAAGGGCACACACATGGTCAGTGTGGGACAGAGAGGTCAAATATTGTCTCTGCTAAGCCAAACCTGTCAGGTAGTTCTGCCACACCAAGGGGTGCAAGAGCACAGCCATGCTCTCCTCTGCACTGGGGCTGGGCTGGGTGCAATCCTCAGCACTCGCTATCACCAGGGTTTGCAGTTTCTTTCCCTTCAGAAGTTCATCAAAAGCCCACACCTAACCTGACCCCCTGATGTGCTGTGAAATCCTACACTCGGGTCTTTAGGTATTGGTGGGTTTGTGGAAAAAAACCCAGCATTTTTCCCTCTAAATGATCTCTTAACCCAGGTTCTCAAAGACCTCTTCAGTGAGAGGTCCTTCAGTGAGAGCTGCCCAGGAGAGTAGGAGCACTGGAGGCCAGTCCCAGTTTCCATGAATATTGCTATTGCTGTTATTACAGTAGTTGTGCAGATCCATGTGTATCTGGCACTGGGAGAACACAAGAGCTTGCTTTAGCAAGAACACTGTGCTGAGAGCTATCAATAAGAGCCAGACCTTTTCAAGCCAGGCTGAGGAAGCTGTTGTCATGGTCTAAATGGGTTTATGCGGTTAAGTCCATATGCACAGGAAGGACAGGTAAGTTTAAAAGCAAGAGTTCACCCCTGCAAGTCTCCCAGGCAGAGATCTCTCACACTGAATGGTCTTTTGTGGCCAAGATTTGACTCCTACAGCTAAGAACTACTGAGGAGAGAAACTGTGGCTGTGAAAAAGTTGTAAGCCATAATCAGCCATTTAATATGGCATTCTTCAGCTGTGTTGAATCAAAGGGCAGCCTGATACTCTTTGGCGGTTGCAAGAAAGAATTGTAAAGGTAATACTTTTAATTTAAGCCAAAGGTTCATCCTTTTCCAGAGTCTTTGGTTTCTTCCTGGAATAACAATTATTACAGTTTTCAACTGCTGATAGTACAGAAGTGGGTGAGCCAAAGAGCCGCGTGTGCCAGCCAGTGCCAAAAGGAGAAAACGAGGTTAAACCCTCAATTCTGTCATACTCTTATTCACCTTCATCTGATTCTGCTCTCATTCTTCTCATCTTGAAAAAATGGCTTTTTTCAAGTCCAAGACGACTTGGAGTCACTCTGTGGCCATCCCCAATGGCACGTGCAGTTCCCAGGTTGATTTGAATGCACCACTTCCTCCGTGGCTGCAGCCAGGAGAATGTTCAGTGGCCAGGAGCTGATATTGGAGATGCCCACACTAAACATAAGTTGTCCTTTTTTAACAGCACGTGTAATTAAGCACTGAAATAGTGCCTGTTGCAGGGAGGTGGCCCTGAAGGCACCCAGCCAACAGGAGACATCTTGCTAAAAAGGTATGTTCATGTTCAGCCAGATGGCCAGAGCTTTGATGCAGGAAGCTCCCAGTGAAATTATCTCCCCAGTTTATGTCAGGAGCCCGTCTGGAGCAGCCAGAAGAGGCCTTATTCCTCTCCAGATACAAATAGATGGTTGCTAGTTTTCACTGCTTTACTGCTATGCTTATTTTTAGCCTTTTAGTTGTGAGAATGCAACTAAACCAACACAACAACAAAGTCACACTTGGGTTTTTAGTTCGGTATGCTCTCTAAAGCCCTTGTCCACAGTGCAGGGAAGACTGGAGGTGCCCGATTCCAAAAGCACTTTGTGGTAGCACAGAAGTCTGGTACCTGATTTGTTCTGTGCCTTTGCTCCCTTGCTGCTACCTCTGGTGCCTCTGCCTGTACATGGCACGATACCGAGCCTGAAGAGGCAGGACTCCAGCTCTTACAAGTACCTTACAGATGTGAGCACTGTGGGTTCCAAACAAGAAGACATAAAAATTACATATAATCATGTCAGTAGTGCACACATCCATGTCTATAAATAAATCACAACTACACAATTAGGTAGATGCAGCTAGAGATCAGCATTCTCAAGCAAATAGCACAATTTGGGATGTTTCCGAGCGGTGATTTTGTACATGCCAGTATTACTGAGATGGACTCTATAACCCCAAGCACTCACTTGAGTGCTTCAGCTCTCCAGCAACCCCCAAAGCACTGCAGAAGCAAACAGGTCTGGCAGAAGGCTGGTTTATTCCCCAGAGATTTATTTGCTCTTTGGCTTTGGGGTATTCTGATGGGTTTTTAACATTTATTTATTATTCTTATTCTTGCTTTTGTTTATTTCTTCTTCTTTTATCAGCTCCAGCTGAGACGGGAGAGGGTGGGAGGAGGGGTTTGTTCCTCTGGAGATAACAGGAGGCTGCGTGTGTGCAGCCATGGTGACAAGATCCAGGGCGCTTGCTGGCTTCCAGGCGGTTTGCTCCCCAGCCCCGGCTCCGAGGGAAAGAGGAGCTTTTGTTGCTCGAGTGCTTCAGCTGTTGTACTAATTAAGCAAAGAGCTCTCGTGCCCTCCCACCTCCCGGGCCTGAGGAGGATCCACTTGGGCCCAAAGGAGAGTCAAGAGGCTGTGCTGCTGCTCCTCAGCATCCTGCTCTCGCTAGAAGGCTCTTCTGTTTCACCCTTGCTGGGTGACCTGTGGGCAACCCTCCGCCTCAGATTCCCTGGCTGCATGGGGGTGGGGATGAGAGAGACCAAGCTCCAAGCTCAGCACAAGGCCAGATGGAAACTACCACCCTGCTGTTCAAGGTGTTATTACTGGTTTAATGCAATATGTTCCCAGCTTCTCAGACATGCTGACTATCAGCAAGATTGCTCCTTCCTCCTTCTCCAGCCTTCCCTGGATGTTATCCCTTTCTTCCTCTAAGATGCCAGCCCCTTTCCCTCAGCTCTAACAGCATTTCTGCAACCTCCTCAGTGGAAGAACCTCTTTTGAACCTCCTCTGATGTCTCTGGAACGTGACGAAGATCTGGTTCATCTCAAGATGGTATTGGGCAACCTGCACAGGGTGGTGTGGCAAGGAGAGCAGGGTGGGGAGAGAGCAGGGTTAGTGGGAGCTAACCAGCCTCTGCTACAGGGATTACGCACCTTACCAAAGCACTGCACGTGTGTGGAGAGGAAAAGAGGCTGGAGACATGGAGAGAAACAAATAAATAATGTAGGAAATAGGAATGCTGCAGGAATGCAGCAGCCCATGGAACTGAGGTCTCAGCTCTGCAAGGTGCCCAGTCACCAAGGGCTGAAGGTTAGGGCTGCTCCCTGCACCCACTGCACTCAGTTGGACTTCTCCATCCCAGGATCTCACAGGGAGAAATTTAGGACCTCACTGAAGAACAGATGGTCTCCTCTTGGGCCCCATCTGCCAGGCAACACTGGAGCAGTTGGGCTCTGCAGTGCTGAGCAGGATCTTGTTTGCTTTCCCCTCGTGTCAGCAAGGTGGAACTCAGTCCTGCTGTTACATCCCAGCTTTCCAGGATGCAGCCAGGAACTCTAAGGTCTAACCCAAGAGAGGGACAGGCACCATGGCATCAACTGGCCCTGATGTGAGTCAGAGCCTAGCCTGAGAAGCGCTGCAAGAGATCAGGATGCTGATGGGAAACCCTTCATTCATGTGCAGGAAGAAAGCACATGGCCTAAAGGAGAAATGTGGAGTGCCAGGAGGAAGAAGCACATGAGGCTCATCTGTGATGAACTGGTTAGTGCCTGGACTACTGAGAAACACACTGAGCTTACCTGGAGCCAAGTCCTGAGCAGCCAGTTCCTGAGCTGAGAGAGGGGGAATGACAAGGCAGCAGTCTGCCATCTGAGACCCACATCAGAGTGATCTGCAGGGTGTCTTGGAATCCTGGTGAGCTCACTGACCCACAGGCAGAAAGCTGGTGGCTGCTCTCTGAAAGTTCAGCCTTATGCTGGGAAATCTCTGGTAGAAATCCTTGTGAGCAGGAAAGCAAGGCAGGGCCTGAAGTGGCCCTTGTGCTGGGCTCTTCCCTCACCAGGTCTCAGAGATGAGGCAGAAGAGGTTGGAGAGACGGCCCTAGTACCTTAGAGCTGCTCCTTCTGTCCCCACTTGGGCACAGCCTCCATCCACTGGGGACGTGAAGTGTCTCTGGACATTACTAAGCAAACACAAATATAGCACGTGAGAGCAGATCCCCTTTAGCAGCACCAGCCAAGATTGCTGCAGCACGGCTGATAAAAGAACTTCACTTCTTCTTTTGTAGGTTCCGGTACTGAAGCCCAGCATCAAGCACTGCAGAGATCATGCACTAGCACATGTTTTCGGGCTGCTGAGGTCCTGCTCTCCCAGGTTGCCAGGTTAGGCAGGCAGAGCTCTAATGGTGTTCGGTGAGCAGAGGGCACGGAGCATTACTTTATCCCTTCCCCTGAGGGTTCCCATCCGCAGAGGCTCCGGCGCAGGATGCTGCCTCTCTCAGCTCTGCAGTAATCAGCCCAGAGGCAGAAAGTGGAAACTTTCTGGTTGCAGCCACTTAGTTTCATTAGAAGCATTGAAAGAGAAAACAGGCCTCAGGTCCGGCAGCGAGAGACGTGCAAGAGGAGGGGGAGAGGGGGTTGCAGCTTTGCTTTACATGTCTGTTAGCAAGTAAGCTTCAGCTAAGGACTGGAGGAGGGAAAGAGGGGCAGAGAGGCAGCCCGCAGCTGCAGTCCATCACCTCGATTGTTGGCATTGCTGTCCGGAGATCAGACAGCTCTGGAAATCCTGCTCGAACTCAGGAGACCAGAATGGGCAGAGTTCCCCTCCTGCTGCCCTGAGGCTCCCTCCTGCCTCACATCCCCTCTGCAAGGATTTGGTCTGAATTGCTTTCTAAAGCCTTGTGCACCAGAAATTGTATCCCCTTTCCCAGGGCTCTGTTCCAGGGCTGAATTGTCCTTATCACTGCAAAGAATTTTCCCTCATGTCTAGCCCAAGGCGTCCCCATTCAACACAAACATGATACTCTTCAGCGGTAGACTATTAAGGGCTGGAGTCGCTTCCTAATCACATATTGATTTCAGTGAAGCGGAGCTCAATGGAGAGGAGCCTGGCCAGCCTTGCTCCGTCCCCCTTGTGTCCCAAGAGAATGTTTTGTGTTAGGCTAAATGCCTCTGTAAGTGCCTCTCAGCTTTGCACTCCCTCTGAGCCATTCTGCACACACTGAAGCACTGAGCACACGAGCAGGCCTGTCATCACATTCCCTTTTGGTGTAGGGATGCTATCCGCCTTGCTCTCCTGGGCAGTGTGTGCCTGTAGGCTCTCCCTAGCAGAGCCAACAGCACAGCCAGGCAGGAATTCTGCCTCCAGTAGCAGCCCTTTACCCCTCACTTCCACTTTCACCCCTGTCCTCATCCAAGAGCAGAAACCACTTCAAACCTCTGAGCCCTGTTGCCCTGCTTGGGTCTTCACTGAGCCACCTCAAATAAAGCAACACGTGCACCCCAGGAGGGCTTTGGCAGTGGGACAGAGCTTGTGCCTCTGGTAGGCAGGTAGTGGTTGGGGGTTGCTCACTGACCAAGAGCAGCATTCATGGTATGTTTAGGAGGATAAACATGGTCTAACTGATCCAGAGCAGACCATGTGTACTGGGATATTGTACCTACTACCCTGTAGTCAGTAGAGGCAGATACTTGGGACAGTGTGCAAGGGAATGTAAAGAATAAGGCTTCTCCTACCTGTAGTCCTGTAGCTCCCAGCAATCCACAAGGACTGCCTGGATGCTGCCTCCATGTTATTAAGTTCAGTCACTGCTCATAGGCCAAATCTCCATAAACTTCTCTGAACCCCTTTGAACCTCCTTGTGCTTTCAGTCTCCACAATATCCTGTGGCAAACAAGCTCCAAAATATAATGATGTGCTGTGTGAAAAAGCACTTCTTTTTGGCTGCTTTCAACTTCCCTGGCAATTTCAGCAGGGCACCAAGTTCTTGTGTTGTGTGAAACAGCATCAGAGATGTCAATGGGACAGAGAACCCCAGATTTTAGTGAGGGGTTGTGTGATTTTGGCTTCTAAGTGTTAAAACCACTTCTGAGAATGAAGCAGAGGTTCTGCTTGTAACGCTGATGAAAATCCTGCCTCCAGAGCTCCTGTTGGCTCTTCAGCTTGTTTTTGTTTCCTCTTTTCCTTTCACCTCTGCTTCCACACTGCGCTGGTCCCTGACAGAGCCACTTCTCAAGTTCTTGTTTACTCAGTTAGCAGGGGCTTTCTCTTTACAATATTCCCCTGTAAACTGCTTCAGCAGCTGAGCGTCTATTGCTGGAGACACGAGCGCAAGCTCAACCAAGGCCAGGCACGTTTGTCTGAATGACCTCCCTCTCCTCATTATATTTGTGATGGTCTCAATGTCACAAGTTCAAGTACATGCACGTGGGGTTTAATACAACACAGAGATAAAGGCAGGGAGATAGACTTCCCTGCTCTCCCTTGAGGCGTGAACGTACTCTGCTGCTCCTTGACTGTGCCTTTTGCAGACAGCTCATTAAAAGTGTCTTCATTACCCATCACTACAGCCTTGTGCTTCCTCAGGCAGGCGTGCTCACACCCCCCCATGTGTGCGCCCTGAGGGACAGCTCACCCTGGCACAAACGCGTCTGATTCCTCACTCATCGGGAGAGCTTGGCTCTACCAAGCAGTTGTTCATTCGTAGCCTTTCTGCCCTCCATGGAGTTGTGTCCTCCTGGTCACGGCATTCATTCACACTTAGACCCAGTTTTGAATGTGCCACCTCTTGCTTAAGCCTTTGAGCTGAGTCCAAATACCATTTCTTTGCAGTCTGAGACACCATCCCTAGGGGGTTTAAAAGATGTGTAGATGTGGTGCTTAGGAACATGGGTTAGTGGTGGATTTGTCAGTGCTGGGTCAGTAGTTGGACTTGATGATCTTAAAGGTCTTTTCCAGCCTAAGTTATTCTATGGAACTATGTTTGAGACGTGTTTTCCCGAGTGTTCATGTCCTGCAGCAACGCAAACCATTGTGGCAGCAGGAATAAATCAGCTCTACAAAACTCAGCTGAATAAAGCTGACTTCCTGCAGCCAAAGTTGGACAGGGGTCTGAGCAACTGGTCTGGTTGAAGGTGTCCCTGCTTATAGCAGGGGGTTGGAACTGGATGAGATTTAAATGTCCCTTCTAACCCAAATCCTGTTATTATGTGATTCTACATCTTGTGGCCTCCTCCTGCCACGTTCAAAGCTGTGATTCAGTGCTTTGCAATGCAGAGAGTTTTGCGGGGCTTATCTGTGCCTCAGTTTCCCTTTGCACTGAAACCTGGTTTAGTGGTGGACTTTGCAGCGTTAGGTTAACAGTTGGATGCTCTTTTAGGCCTTTTCCAACCTAATGGTTCTCTGATTCTGTGCCCTGCGTGCAAACAAGCAGGAAGAGCTACAAACAAGGGTGTAAGTCTGCAGAGTGTGTGCACAGGGGACAGAGCGCAAATAGTGCTGAGTCTGTGTAAGGATGTGTGCCTGAGGGAGGTGTGAGGAGCGGCTCTGTATGTGGAAGCCACCATGCCCATGTGTAGGCAGCCCTGGGGCTGGGATTTGAGGGGGGGAGATAAGATTGGTCTATGTAGGAGCTCTGCAGAGGTAAGGCTGGGTCTGAGCGTGCAGTGGTGGGAAGCTTTCTTTCATGGGGCCTGGCTTTCCATCCGTAAAGGTGCCTGTAACATGAAAGAGAGTTTTTAAGCACCCCTCAGGAAAGGGGTCTCCGATGTGTGCTCTCAGCTGAGCTCTGTAAACAGGAGCCCCCCGGGGGCCGCAAGCGTGTCTCCATGAGCACATAGCTCTTGTGTTGTTTGCGAGGTGCCTCTGGGTTGATGGGGGGCATTGGGCACAGGCGATGCGTGTGTGGGCTGGGGTTGAGCACTGGGCAGAGGCAGGGCTGTGGCATGGGCTCTGCTGTGGAGCATCACTGAATTCAGCTGTGGTGCTGTCTGTCCGGGGTGTTTCTCCACACACCTTTGCTCCTGGCAGGGCATCGGGGCCCTCCGGAGCCCGCACTTGTTGAGGAGCATCGGCAGGAGAAGGAGCGGTTCCCTTGGAAACCTCTGGATGCCCAGCAACAAGTCGCTGGCAGCTGCCATGTGACCAGGTGAATTAATCAGACATGGTGCATGAATTAGGTCAGCCGGGGCCAAAGTCCACCTCGCTCCCCCTTCACTCCGTGGTTAATTACCCATCCGCGAGGACTGCTCCGAGTAGGGGGTGGAAAACAACTTGAAATCATTAAATCAAAGAGTGACCTTTTCCTGTTGTGGCTTCTAAGTTCATCCCAGACTTTCTCCATGGGAAAAATCCGTCCAGTCCCTTCTCCCACTCGAGAATGCAAATGAATGAGGCAGAGGAGGCTTCCCAAGGTGGAAAAGCCAGAAGGAATGAGGCTGCCACAGACACAGTGAGTTTCCAGGTCTCTTCTTGCAATAAGCCCTTCATTTCAAATGCATCTTCTGAACGAGTAGCTCAGGCTTCAGACAATTTGGGCTTGACAGGTACACCTCATGTTCACAACTGAGATCCCTTTGAAAATCAAGTTTCTGCAGTCCCACCTGAAATTGCTGTCCAAAATGACTGCTTAGATGGCATGGGGAGGACTTGAATCCAAAGTCCTGCCCTATACAAGAGCCTACAGCTGCCAGGAGGACAGGCAGTGCCTGTGCATTCCTCACCCCTTCTGAGCAACTGCAGAATGGCTGTTCTTCACTGATACACAGCTGGAGGGTTTCTTCTTCATCACCCCTTGTGGGCCATTTCTTTAACCTCAGTGGGACCTTCCTCCACTTGATTTAAGAGCAGAAACACAAAGGCTGGAGGGAAATCAGAGCTGATGTAGCTGCAGCTCTGTGCCAGGAGATAGCAGCAGTTAAGACTAATCTGAGAGCAGATTAGGAGAATCCTGGTGAGCAAATGAGGTAAAGGGATCCAGCTGGGGTAATAACAGCCACAAGCACTGAGCTCAGTCCCTTACTCTGGATTTCCTTTTGAGTGGGCTCCTCGAAGGGAGTTGGGTACCAACTCTCACTGTCCTTTTGATGTGTGTTCTGGAGGGGATGAACGTTCTGGGGCTGGTCCTGGGAGGTACTGAGCAACTTACATCCAATGTCCCTGCCCAGGGCAGGACGGTTGGAACTGGATGATCTTTAAGGTCCCTTCCAGCCCAAAGCGGTGAAACCATGCAGCTGCTTGCTGCTGTTGGAGCACTGGAAGAGCCTCAGTAGCTCTCTGGGCACAGACGCAGCGCCTGTGTCCCCCACGGGTATCCGCGTCCCCCCTGGGGATACCCCCCCCAACCCACTGCCCTATTTCCAAGGGGTCGAGGCGCCGCCAGCCCAAGGCACAGACCTGTTGCTGTCTGCCACCACTCCCCCGACCGCCTTTACGGCAGGAGGAGACTCTTACACTGAAGCGCACGCAGCTCTCCATGATGTAATCTGTGCGATCTCGGCATTTGCGAGGAAAAGCAGCTTCCCGTTGGCCGAAGCGGTGAGTCCCCGCCCGGGGGCCCCTCCCGCCGCCCCCCCGGGGCTGATAAAAGCCCCGAGGCAGAGGCCGGGCAGCTCTCGCAGCCCCTCTGCTCCCAGAGGTGACCCGGGACAGGTGAGCTCCGCGGGTGCGGAAGCGGCTCGGCTGAGGGCGGAGCGGGCTGAGCCGAGCCGGGAACGCTGCAGATGCCCGCGGGAAGGCGAGGGGCGCCCCGGGCACCTGTGGAGCACCGGTTCCGCCTCTGCCGGGGACCCCCTCCAGCGGCAGAGGGGCCCGGGGGAAGAGCCCAGGGGCAGAGGGGAAGGGCGGCGGGGGCAGCCGGGCTGGGCTGCCCGGGCTGCCGGAGCCGCGGATCAGCGCCGCGGATCAGCACCACGGACAGGGCCCGAGCCGGGCACGGGGAGGGCGCCGGGTGCGGAGCGGGGATACCGGGCACGGGCACCCGGCGGGTGGAAGCGCCGCCAGGTCCCCACCCCGAGCCCGGGAAGCGACGCGGGGAGGATCGCTGTGGCCGGAGGGAGCCGGGGTGAGTCCAGACCCGCAGGGGACGGTGGCGAGTGGTTTCTGGCGGGAGAGGGAAGGAGCTGGAGCGGGGAACGCGGGGCAGGCACGGGCACGGTGGAGGGGCAGAAACACCGCTGTGGTTTCGTGGTCCGGCTGCTCTCGGGCAGGTACACAGAGCGCTCCGGCATCACTGCTGCACCCAGCAAAGCCGGGGTCTGGTAGCAGCCAAGGGCTGAGGGTGGTGGAAAGGGAGATCAGAACAGATTTACCTGCGCTTCCCCGAGCAGCCCTGAGCGCCCCCGGTGAGACACAAGCCCTGACGCAGGTCGGGGGTAGGGCACGGACTAAAACGCTTCGGGAAGCCAAGAATGACTCTAGATCTGCCCATGTCCTCCGGTGTTAAAGCTTTAGGCTGGAAAACTCGAAATCATTGCTTTGACAACGTGCCTGACTGGTAGCTCATCTGGGAAGTTGCTCTTGAAATTGTCTGGTTTCTAGGAGAAATGGGATCGTTCACCACGATGCTGTTGGGGGTAAATTCTTCTTTGACATCTATTTTTCCTCAGTAGTTTCTTCTATCTGAGCACTCGGAATTGGTCTTGCTTTAGTGGGACATTTAGGGTCCCTCAGCAGACACCTTTAAGTACTCAATGGCTATATCATTATCTCAAAATGCTGACCCCCACCCCCCCAAAAAAAAAAATAATTGAGTGGAATCGAATGAAACCAAAGTTTTCTTTTTTAATTTTGACCAAATTCAAAGAACAAAGTCTTGAACTCTGCTTCAGCGCAGCCATTTGAATGTACTTTAGAAAAGATAAAATGTGAAAGGTCTTAAGTTCATGTTAAATATTGAAAGTCTTTAAGCACTCAGAAGTAAGGCATTTCCCAGCACTATTGTCAGCTGAAGCGATTTGCTGCATTGGCTTTATCTCCGGTTTTGGAAGGTGAGACTATTCTCTGTGCCCTGGGGATCCTCCCCCAGCTCTGTTAAACGTGTTTAAACACTTTGCTAAGCAGAGGCTCAGCAAGGAGAGGTAATCCAGGGCTGAGACAGGCCCCGTCTCCTGGCTTCTCACCCATATTTCTCGTCGGTAACATGGATCTCCAAGAGGAAAAGGAAGCCCAATGGTTTCCATTTGAAGGAAATTCCTGTTTGCTGTTTCACACTTAAATATTTGGGGGGGGGAAAAAAGAAAAACACCTGAAAGTGAAGCCGATATTTCATTTAAGGCCTTGAATATACCCCAGCTTTCAGAGAGACACATTCTATACGCTGAACAAGCTAATGGTGGAAGTGCTTGCCTGTGGAATTGGAGGGGAGAGATAAGAGATACCTTTGTGTTATCTACCTGTAAAGCCTTTAACATCTTCCATCAGTGGGGTGGCTGCACAGTGACTGCGATCGTTCTTCAGTGCAACAGAACACGGAGGCTTAGTTTGTGCAATGCCTCCCCTCTCCCATCAATAGAAGGGCTTTTCCCTTTGAAGTTCAGCTGTAACGTAAGGGCAGGAAATGCTGGTCTTTAGCTCCTGTCCCCAAAGAGGCACATAACAGAACTTGAGGGGAAGCACCAAATCCCTATTCCTGTTTCGATGGGGTTGTGTCTGCGTTCTGTGAAACTGTCAACTCAGATTTCAGATTTAATATAAAAAAATAGGCTGGGAGAGGCTTTCAGCTCCTCCAGTACCCGCGTTTTGCATTGGGCCGCATGTGTTGCTTAATCAGAGGCATTTCCATTTCTTGAAATTGGTCACCTTGGTTTTCACTGGCTGTTTTCTGTCGCTCTCAACCCAAACCCATCTCATAGAAGGACACGACCCTGTCTTTCTTCTGAGAAATCCTAACAGAGAGGACTCTGAAGCACACAGGGTTTGAACCAAACTCAGTTCCTGACCCTTAAAGTGTTTAGCGAAGCGCATAAACTGGAAATCAGTGTGGCAGGAGGTAAGCATGCTGCCCGCTAGAAGGAAGCAGCCCGAGTGTGGCTGGAAATAAACACTCTCTAATAGATTTTTGTCATTTAATCCTGCTGAAGGCAAGATCCTCCTTCCCTTTCCTCCTCCCATCGGAGACGATGTGTTCCAGCCCCTGAGCTCTCTATGCCTTGCACAAATATTTGTCTGTGCGGTGCCTGCCACTCCAGTAATGAGCTGCTTTTCCACTGCAATCATGGCATCTGGTAGGGTTTTGAGCTGGGAGTAGCTGGGAGACTGGGAGGTGCTTGGGAATCTCAGCAGGGAAAAAGAGAGTGGATTTCAGCTGCGAGATCTGCTCTTGAGCCTCGATAAACACACTGAGGTTCTTCTCTCTTTGGCGGAGATTTGTTCCACCCCAGGCACCTGAGCTTGGCGGCAGACCTGGGCTCTCTCTGCTCCAAGCACCTGCACTCACATGCGGTTTACATTCAGCCTCTTCCCAGCACCTGCATCCATGCACATGGAGCGTGTGCGTGTCTGTGCGTGCCGTGGCCCAGCACTGCACTGCGACACCAGCGCGGTCCTGATAACCCCATCCCCGGTGCTGGACGGCAGGGGAGCAGGGGCTGCCTCAGTTGGGTATTTGAGCACCTGCAGCCGTCTCAGCTCAGCAAACACCCCGCAGGGTTTAGGTACACAACTGAACCGGGGCCAGAATGAGATCTTAAGGCACGACTCGGAGCAAAGAATTTGCCTTTCTGCTTATTGAAATCAAAGGGAGTTGTCTCTTAAATTCCTAATGAGGACCCAAAGCCCAGAGGAGATGAAAAGCAGGTGATGAAGTTGGTGTAGATCTTCTGTATAGGCAGGGCCTTCCCTCCAAGACTGCTTAGAGTTATCTCAAAGTGTGTCATTGTTTAATGGCTCTTTAAAACTGAGGGACTTTGCGGAAAAATAAGGCACATGCACCTCACCTGAAAGTAAGCAGGAGTGGGGGCCCACATTCCTTGGTAAATCCTAGTAAAATGATCTGTCTTTAGATGCCAAAATATCTTTGTAAATCATGTCCTTGGGGAAAGAGATGCTGGGATAGAAATTGAATAAAATCTCTTAAATTTAAGCCTAGAGACAAAATAGAGAAAAAGAAATGGCTAAGGATCAGTTAATGCAATACTCAGTACTGCTCTTTAGTATCCTAAGGCTGCCCAGGATATCTGGAGCCTTCAGCTTTGGAAATCCTCGTTCACTGCTGCCAAAGGAGCGCTTGATGTGCCCAGTCCTGGCTCCGTGTGCACAGAAAGCACCCAACCCACGCCTTAAAGGCAGCTCGGCCCTACAGTGCCAGGTTTGACCCTGCAACAGGGAAAAAGCCCTTCCTGCCAGGTTTTGTTTGACTCAGCAGAGCCTGGAGCACGCTACTGGCTCAGCTCCTGCTCTATTACTTGCCTGAATAGGGCTATTCAGGCGTTCCAATCAGAACACGCTCACACCCTGACTCCAGGAGCCCTTATTTACAGAGAGCAGATGGCTTCTGCGAGGTTTGGTTGGGAGATACGGCCCCTTCCTGGTGGATAATGAGTGTGGAGTTCTTAGGTTTATCCTGTTTACAAACAGACGGCGCCGCTCGGTGTGTAGTAGTGCAGCGGAGGGTCAGCACCATAGCTTTGCCTTCAGCAGCCTCTGAGCTGGAAGGGGAGGCTCTGATCCATGCAGGGATTTCCAGCTGGGGGGGTTCTGTTTGCATCGGGACTTGTTTGCTTGCCAAGTGCACGTTTGCAGCCATGCAGCATCCGGCATTCATTCAGTTACATCCCTGCGGGTGAGCACGCGGAGCAGCCCAGCTCTATGGGTGCTGTTTGTTCAGCACTTAGCACAGGCTGGGGCTCAGGCTTGGGGTTTGTGAAGTGCAGAGAATGGGCTTTTCATGGTCCAGTGTGGGGCTCTGCATGTGAATGCATGGATGTGCAGAAAGGTGGCGAAGCCTTGTGTGTCCTACTCAGCATCACGCTTCAGGACAGGGGTTGGAACTTAGATGATCTCTAAGGCCCTTTCCAACCCAAACCATTCCGTGATTCTAAGACAGAGGGGAGAAGTTTGAGTCTGACTCTGAAATGTTCATCAAACAAACCTATGGCAACCCCCACATCAGGTCCTGCTCGAGGAAAACACGAATGCACTTCCCTCCCCCAGGAATCAAACACACACCTGAAGTTAAACCCTTGCCTGAACAGAAGATTAAAGGATGTCTCCATAATGTTATGCAAAGGTCTTCTTTTTATCCTATGTTACTTAAGGTTGTGCAGTCTTCCCAAGTCATGTTCAGAAACAGACACCCCCCCCCCCTATTTTCCAAAGCATTTCATGTTTTCAGGTGCCCAGCATGAGGTATTCCCATTAGCCCTCATTTTCAGGAACCTTCTAAATAGAAGGTATCCAAAATTGCTTACTTGTTTTGAAGCTCCACAGCCAGGATGAAGAGTCCACCTACAAGATCCCAGCGTGGATTGAAGCCCCCCCGACCAGCAGCAATAGTCAGTACCTGCTGCTGTGCCAGGAGCTGGGGATGGGAACAGGGACACACTGGGAAGGAGAGGACAAGGCTGTGAAAGGTGGCTGTAGCTCTCTGGTTTCTCCAGCTTGTGTTCAGTGTGCTCAAGGTAGCTATGAGCAGCTCAAGGCACGGGGGTAGCTAGGAGCAGCCTGACAAGAGAACACTTGGGTTGATTTTTGCAATCCTAATGTTAAAATGAAACCTATTCCTAAGTAATAACCTCAGATCCCTTTCTATAAAGATGGGCATTGTGATAGCCATTTCCCAGGGGCACCAGAAGACCAAATGAAGTGCTATTCATCGAGCCCTGGAGTTCTAAGAGCACATGGGACTAGAGAAAAGGAAAAGGTTATTATCTTGTCACATTTGGCCCAGGAGGAAGATTATCCATCTGTTTTGCCAGACCTATTCATCATCTGATTTTCTCCTCCTTTATCTTTGATGATCTTTCTAATCCATCTCATTGAGGCAATGTTTTAGTTCAGCGCAGGTCTCACTACACGCTGCTGAAGGTGTGCTTGGCAACAGAGGCACAGGCAGATTTCACACAACCCGACACGGTGCCACACAGGTAGGGAGGACAATAGATGCCAACTACTGAGTTCCCAATAAATCAGCTGATTTCTGTTTCTCTAAAAGACAGGGATTCGGGTTTTCTGCTGGCTTATCCCTGAGGGAATGGGTTGGAAGGAGCTCCTTTCCCTGGGTTTTGACAGAACAGACTCCATCCTGTGTAACGTATCTCAATAACGCATGGATGTTCTGCATCCTGTGCCATGTTTGTTTGATACACACACACGCACACAATCTGTACTGAAGTGGATGTAACGTATGAAATGGGTTTCTGTGGTGGGAAGCACCGGGATGCATCATTTCAATCATGCTGGATTCGAAGATGAATTCGAGGTGGATGATGCTGGTTCAAGTACTGCTTGTGATTTGGCTGAACTGGCTCAGAGAAGGCAATGAAGTTCAAGGGCTTCCAGTCCCTGACAGGGTTCATCAACCACATCACAGCGTGCTGGAGGCTTTTCTCAATACCAGTGCATTCTCAATACCTTTGCATTTTTCCTTCTCATCCATAATCAAACAGCACTTTTCCCCCCCCTTATTGTTAGTGAATGCATTAGGGTCTAAACTTCAGAATCTCTGGAGCTGCTTCCTGGAATAGATGCAAGCAGAGCACTTGGTTAGGGACAGAGATGATTACCTACGGGCAGTCTCAGTGGAACGTCCCAGGCTTCCTACAGGCACAGCCTAATGCGGGACTTAGGATGCTGAACAGACTTCCATTATGGGGGCTGGCTCTGTTGATGCACATCCACACGTAGAGAGCTCCTTGTTAAAATGCACACCAGTGGCTCCAAAATACAGCAGCTCAGTCAGGGTTCATTAACAGCCAAATCATTCCGAGGGACATTGTTTCAGAGAGGAAAGAATTGGGGTTTGGTTGCATAGAGGCTGGAGATTTTGCTGAGGGTTGTGTTGGAAGTCTACTCAGGCGAGGGCTGGAGCTTGCTTGTGCTGCCCTGTGCCATGCTGAAGGCTTTAGCAAAGGGTTAACTTGAGATATATGTGCGGCATCTACCGCAGTGGGACCCCAGCTTACATGGGGGGCATGTTAAAATACAGTGGTATTAAAGAGGTGGCTTTAAAGTGTGTGTGTATGGCAGGGAATTGCTCAGGGAGGTGTCGTAGACTTCACACTGCTGCTGGAGGATCTCTGCCCATGACAATGGGAGAGCAAGCATGCTTTGTTCTGCTCTCAATCTTCCCTTTGCTGGCCCACCAGCAAAGACCTGTGATGGGGAAGGGCTGCTGTGATGAGGGAATCTTGGTCCGTTTTGATCAGCAGATATGAAGCAAACAAAATGATTATCACTAATAGATATCAATGGGCTGTGGCACAGCTTGAGTGTCAACTTCCTCTTCCTTGTTTACCAGGGAGGATGCACTGGAACACACAAGACATCTAATGGCTTAGCAATGCACTGCAAGGAAACACCTAATTACCAGGTCTAAGAGGGGAAGGAATAAAAACCAACTGGGATGAAGCCTTCCATCAGCATAGCTTTGATTTCTTGTATGGAGTCTTGCATGAACCGTGCTGGTAGCTCCCACCTCCGACGTGTGCTGCTGCTTCTCAGGGGTGAGTCTGGTGCCTGCTCATTCACAGCTCAGCTCTGTTTTTAAAATCCCCTCTTTCTAAAAGGGCTGTCTTTAAAAAACCCAACAAACCCAACAAAAACTGCCCAGCAAAAGGGACAAAATTGCTCCTCAACAAAGAGGCCTTACAAAAACCTGTCAATAATGTGCCAAAGGCCAGAACCTGCCTTTCAAAGAGACTCCGCAGCCTCGACGTCTACTTTGGAGAGCAGTTAAGGGACGTGAGCAACATGATGATTATCTCATGGGTGACATTTTCATTGGCTCTTTGGGTAAAGAGAGCGATGGGTTTGAGATGGTTGTGATCAATGTTCATCCCGGTCCGACAGAAATGGCAGGAGAACGTGGGCCTGGAAAGCAAAAGGCAAAGAGAAGGAAGGGGGGTGGTGGAGGAGATGATGAAGGCAGGAGGAGTTTTAACTCCTACAAGATGAAAGAAGGCTACAGTGAGAAGTAGGGACAGAACCTGAGAAATGAGAGTGGGGACGTCAGGAGGGCTGGTGTGCTGTGCTTGCACAGGAGAAGTCTCCTCTAGGCACCTCACCATGCCTCTTCCCATCGTGGATCCTGTGCCAGTGAGCATCCCAGGCCGAGCCCGTGGTGTCCTGCACCTTGTTACTTCATCAGGTCACAGCTGTGCTCTGAGCCTAAGGAAGGAGGAACAAAACATCCCACATGGAGACTAAAGCAGAGAGTTAGGACAGAAGTGCAATTATGGCTACTCTGGGTTTTAACAGCATATTCCCATCAGTGTTGTCCATCTGTCCTTCCCTCATCTCTTCTTTGTGCTGCAGGTAGCACCAAAAGCCCAGAGCTGAGCAAGCAGCAGCACACAGAGGTGGACTGCATCCGATGGGATGTGAATGCCGTTTGGGTGCGGAGAAATGACCACATAGAAGAACCTCAGGCCGGTGTGTGAGGCCCACGGGATATGAGGAGCCTGGATACTCACCCAGAGGTACAGACTGGCTCAGTGGCATGAATGCTCAGCACAGGCTGCACCGCACGGGCAGGAGGGGCATGGGCACTGGTGCATGCAGCAGGACCAGTGCAGAAGCAGAGGCAGACAGCAGCCAGATGTTGCAGTGCCCAGATGTTTTGGAGCTAGGCAGAATGTTTCATATGCAGAAATGCAGATTTGGTAACACCGTTCGCCCCATTTGCTGAATTGCTTGCTTAGGAAAACTTCTTTTAGCAGAAGAAAATGTTGCTTCATCTGATCTAAACCAATCTCCTTCCTGCTTGTCATTTTAGGAAGGGAAATTAAAAATGTTGTGCTCAGCTAAAGCAAAATTCCTTTGTGAATATTTGGAAATCTTCCCCAAAAGACACCATTCCATTTCCAGCTTCTGCCTTTCCCTGTGGTACAGGTATCAGTGTGCATTTACATCTCTGCGTGCATCTCCATCTCTACACTACTGCATGCTCACATGCTGTGCAGTTTCAAGCAGATCCAGCAGCTTCTGCTCTGCGTTATCCAGGATTGTCTCTTGAAAAGGATCTTAATAATAAAACTAATGCTATGTTACTAGTTAAACATTGGGAATAACTCTCCATCATAGGCAAACTCTGCTGAAGGCAGGAATCAACTGAGACGTTCGCACTGGAGGAATCCCCCGGGGTACCAGCAGGATGCATTTACTGGGCATTTCTCCAGTGAGCTGTGATGGGAAGCGCATGGAGCAACAAAGAAGGTAAAGTGCTTAAAAACAACTTGTATTTTCAGACCCCAGCCTCCCATAGAAAGCTTTGGAGATGCTGAGCTCTCTGCTTCTTATTTGAAGCAGAAATGATGTTTGAGAAGAGACTGAGACCCCTGGGTTTTTTAGTGTCCATAATACTTTTCTTTAGACCTATTTGCTGTCCTGACAATTAATCTGCCTAATGGCTGGAGGGTTTTTTTATCCTTCAGAAGCAGTTTTTGTTAACAGAAGCAGAGAGAACACGAAGCAACAATCTCTCGAAGGATGCAGCCTGACAGCAATATTGCCATCGCACTGAAAAGAACTCAGACATCCGCATAATCCTCAGGAAAATTCATCTCCAGCCTCCCAACAGAGCCTGGTGAGAGCCCTTGAAGTGGTAATTAAAGTCTATTGAGTGGCAACTGCACCTGTTTAGAGAGGAGAGTGCAGGGAAGAGGTGCACAAAGGGAGATGAGCAGCACGGGGAGGGAGGCGGGGAAGGAGGGATGTGGAAAGAAGAGAGCAAAAATAGTGTTTGTTGGAGAAGTCAAGCCAATAGGATGCGTGTTTCCTGAGCTTCCCTTCCCTTGCTTTCTGCCCCCCTTCGCACATGCGGCCAGCTCCTACCCCACTCTCACACTCACTGATGGAAACTCCAGGGGGTTTCCCCCCGCCAGCTCTTCTGGTGTAAATCAGCAGAGTTCCACTCAAGTCCTTGTGGACTTTGCATCATTTGTGCCAGCTGCAGATCTGTCCCAGCGACACTCATTTACAGTCAGTGGGCTCCGCGGTGGGCAGCCGGGACATGCCAGCTCTTGTCTTTTTTCCTCTAGAAGACAGCACATCCCTTTGTGTTGGCTTTGTCACCTCAGTGCAAACCCCACAGGAGGCAGACGTGTCTGAGAGCAGAGCCCAGGCAGAAACCGAGGGCAATGGGAGGAAGGAGAGAGGTGCAATGCCTTGAACACTGCCAGGGATGGGGCTTTAGTGGATCAGTGCTGACTTTGTGCTGCTAGAGAATTGCCCATTGCTTTGCTGATGGCACAAACCAGCAGATGAAGCGGTAACACAATGCAGAAACACAATACACGCAAAACAATACAAGCAAAGTGGTAGAGGGAGATCCTCCAGTGTTTGAGTAGGAGAGTAGGAAAGAGGACATTCTTTGGTATAGAAACCTGGCCTGCCCTAGCAACCTGAGAGCCAGAGACCAGCGCTGTATGGAGGTCTGGATGCATGAGCCAGGGAAATTGTCAGCCTGAGACCCACGGGCTGAGAGCAGAAATCGTGGCTCCTGCTGCTGTAATCCCAGTTTCACCTCCAATGCCAGTAAACAGGGTTTCCTGCTGTTTGCCCTGCTGAGCATCTCAGATGAGGCTATAAAAACTTAGGCAAAGACCCTGACAATGGCTTTTTCTTTGTAGAAGTAAATAACCATCCCTTACACTCTCCATGTGCACCTGCACTGCTGAAGCCTCTTCACTGAATTCCCTTTATCCAAAGCTTTGCCTTCTGTGCATTGGCAAAGGCACTGCAGTAATATAAGCAATCCCTTGTCACTGCAATTCTCTATGTGCCCCAGCCATCAGCTGGACTGAGCGAGGACTCCTGGAGTGAGGAGAGCGAAGAGCTTCATCCTGAGAGCACCCTGAGGCTGAGCTCAGCAAACGATTCAGGCAGAATGATGGTGATGCAGATTGTTCTTCCCCTGAATCCCTGACCTGCAGACTCTGCAGGCTGCTTGGGGTGGGTGATGTGAACCCTGCTCCCCCATTGTCAGAGCCCACAACAGCTCTGGTGTACATGTTGTTGCATCTGCTTTCTACAAGTACTGTTAGCAATGCCTCTCCAGCACGTCCTGAGAGCTGTGCCAGGAAATGCCTCCTTGTGAATGAAGGTAGAAGGAGCAGGCATTCAGCAAAAGCCCATTCCTTTGGCTGCACAGGTGGGGTTTGCAGTTAGTTTCGTGTCTGATCCAACCATTCAGCTCCAGTTAACAGAGGCAGATAGCCCTGGACAACAAGTCAACCTACCAGTTAGGTCCTGTCTTTTAAGGCGAGATGGATTTCTGCACTGACTGCAAAGGGAGCCTCCAGGACTCTAACACTGGGAGCATTATGTGTTAAGAGGCTGAAGTTACAGGAGAAGAATCATACCTAAAATACCTTGTAAATTCTAGCCTTGTGCATTAGCAAAATCATTGGGTGGATGGATACCATAATGCCTCACTTCTGTCGTTTTGTTCCCAAACACTCCTCTCTCATTTTCCCCTCTCAACCTTCCTGTTCCTCTGCCTTTTCTCTTCCCACCTTCCCTCTGATTGCCGAGCAGCTTTTTGACTTTGCCATCAATAAGTCTAAAGAGCATTTGAACCACTCTGCTCCCCCTTCTCTCCTCCCTCCTCTTCCAAGTCAGGCAAGCTCATCGATCAGAGGAGCTCAGGAACTATCTGGTGTTTTGTTGTCAGGATGATAATAACATTGCAGTTGTGAATGGGCTGCTGCAGGCCTGATCATGGACACCTGCAGGGTTTGTTTAATTGCATTTAATGACAAATCCCATACAGAGGAGCATTGCCAGAGAGATTTATTATCCACCAAAGAGGCAAGGCACAACAGCTCAAAATATAATTTGCACTGAGCATTTTTCCCCCTGCCTCTCTTTAAACCATTGCAATAAATAACCAGTCGGGTAAAGTGGGCAGCACTGCTCTGAGGAGGAGGCGGAGGGCAGAGGACAGAGACTGAAACCAAAGGAAGTAACAGCAATGAGGCTGCACTGTTCTTTCTCCCATCGCTGCGGTCTGCTATAGAGGAAATAGTGTTTGTCTAATTTACAGCCTGGAAGTGCAGCTGGGGATCACTCCGGGATGCTCAGCCTCTTCTAACATAGCTGCAGGCGAAGCCCTTGAGTCCCTGCTCTTCCTACCCAGGTTATTTTCCCCTGTGTTCTGTAGCTAAGTTTAGAACCTATCTATCCAAACAATTACAGAGGAACTACAGCAGCCTCTCAGCACCACGGGGTTAACAGCAGCCATAAGCTTCCAATGGCTGAAAACGATGGGACAAACTGCAAGTGGCAGATCCCGTCCCACATATCACAGTGAGAAATACAGCCCTATGGAGACTGATGCCCTATGTGCAGCCTAGACAAGAGCCTCGCACACCCTGGGCCTGGGATGCGTCTTCTACTAACCACATTGCTCCAGCTGGCATAGAACCAGCAGAGGACCTCATCCCCTGCTCACCCTGAGCAGTTTCTTCTTCTGCCTTGACTGTGCTGTGAGTGTCCAGCAATAATCCATGGCGATTCCTGGACCTGGTGGATCAGCGTGCTGGGCAGTGCAAGAACAAGGACTGGGATGTGTTCCTGTCACCTGAAACCCCAGGTTAGCCCTTCCCAAACCATCTTCTCTCCTTCCCAAGTTTATTATCTCTATAATTAATTCTCTCTTCTAACGGCAGAATATTGAATGGATGTGGGCAGCTTATTTCTAAACACTTCTTTCTCACCCCCAAATTTGAGAACACTCAGTGCTGGGGCAGAAGGGAAAATACGCGATGGTTTAGAGGAAATTCCTTAGTTTAGGAAACCCCCACCCAGGGCAGGCAGAGGAAGGAACCTGAGTAAAGTGTGAGCAAGGAGTGCGCACTGGCTGCTGTGTTCAGATTCAGTTTTGCACTTTAAAGGGTAGTTGGGGGTGACTACAACCTCGTACAAACAAATACCACCCTCTGCAGTGCTTGGGCTCTGGTCTGCTGTAGGTGGCAAGCAGCAGTTGGCGATGGCGTTAGACAAACAGGGTGCAGGGTAGCACCTGGAGCACGGCTTTATCTGATTTCCTGCACAATGGCAGCATCACTGATACCTCTGTCAAATAAGAGCACCTGGACACCCCCGGGTATCAGCTCCAGCTATCATAAACACACTCCCTACCTTGGCCAGTGCCAAGCGCTGTTATCTCCTGAGCAGCACAAATCCCCACATTGGAACAACCCATCTGGAGCTCGATTAAAGTGCCCAGAGAAAGCACCTAGGTTAAAAAGGGCAAAGAGAGGAAGAGGGAGGGCAGAGGGACTGCGCTGCTCCCTCGAAGCTGACGTGGGGCACCACCTCTGACAGCAGCAGCAAACCTGCTCCTTTGGCTGAATGCTTTCTCCTCCTGTGAAAGGAGCCTTTCACCACAGCCGCTCCCAGAGCTGAGGCTGCTGAAGGAGACTTTTGTTTCTTTCCTTTTGGTTTGGGGATGGGGAGGATGCTGCCCCTTGTCTGACTTCAGTGGCTGAGGTACATAAGGCTCACTTGGGACAATGGCAGTCGGAAGGAATAATGGAAGATGGATGCGAGGCAGCATTGTCCTTTCCCACCTTATTCATGCCATATGCAAGGTATCAAGAGGGAAAAGCCGGGCAGTGGAAGCAAAGCTAAACCTGGGATGAAATAAAGATTGCTCATCAAAAACCTCAGAGAAAAGGCAACTGCAGTAAGGTTTTGTTTTTCTCACTTGAATCAGTCTCTCAGTGGGATTCCAGGAAACTCGGCACTATCATTGTCTTCTTTTTTGCTGATTCCTTTTCTCCAGCATTCCCGAGCCTCTATTACATTTACTTATTTTAGACCAAAATACAACTGATAGACAGGTTGACAGAGCACTCCTGGAGAAGTTTATCATAGGGAAGGGAAAAGGAGACCCTGCTGAGCCCTGCTGTCCCTGCAAACAGCATTACCTGACTTTTAACATGCATATCCAGCCTCCTGAGCGAGACAATGGAGCAGAAACTCCCAGGTTCAGTCATCAGATTGACAGGATGATTACAGGGAGGTCTGGCACTGTCTCACAAAGAACACTGCTTTCTTTTGCACTGCAACAGGCAGCGTCCAGCCCTGAAATGAGAAACAGCATTGAAAGCATGAGAGCAACTGAGGAAGGATAAGAGGAGGGTGCCCCGGAGGAGGAAGCACTGCTCTCGTGGTCTGCCTCTGTGTGGAAGACTAATGATTTTGTTGTTCTGATTGATAAAGGTGACAACAAATCATAGCCTGCCATCCAGCACAGACCTGCACCCTCGCTGTGCCGTGGGGCAGCGGTCCTGCTGCCCGCAGAGAGCCCTGGCTGCGACGCAAACCTGGAGGCTGAGTATGTATTTAAGCACTTTGGTACCCTGGAGGTCGTATCCTGACTTCTTCTGCTCCTCAGTTCCCTTCCCCTTGAAGGGATCCCAAATGTGGGCTCTGAGCAAAGCAGCAGAAGTGTCTGTGAAGAAGCCAAGCCGTGGGGCTGCTGCAGCAGCCCTGGGCAGCCCTCCCTAAGCACAGCACCCACCTGAAACCCACGATCATGGTGTGGATTGTGTCTCAGCCCCACAGCAAACATGTGGCAGGGTCAGGACTCACACACCAGCTACCGAGAGCACTGACTCTGCTTATACCTTGATGCCTGGAGGGGACTGCATTGAAAGTCAGACCCTTTGCTTCCAACAGGGTTTTTAAACGTGGAAAGAGCCAATGTTCCACGCCACCCGGAGCCTCTATTCTCAAAGGTATTCAGGGGTGAAAATGAAACTGCTGAAGTGCACTGAGGTCAGTGGTAAAAGTAAGTGCCAAAATGTCTTCAGAACAATTTGGGCTGTTGGTGCTGTTGAGCATTTTCTTTCTTTCTTAGTTTTAATAACCTAAACAGGAGATGCTCAGCATCACCCACATCGTTGTTATTATGGCATATGGAACCTAAGTCCTTTCAGCTTGACCATTAACGAGGTCCCTTAGGTTGAAACCAGAACCCTATCCATGGAGCTGGTGCAGCAGAACACCAGAGCATATTAGAGCCGATGTCTCCAAGGCAAAGAGAGTCCACTGACCTCCAAATCTCTGTGCTTTGTGGTTAACAAGGACTTTACAGTCCTTGAAGCCAGTCAATAACATCCAGGTTCTCAGTGGCTCCTAATACTTCCCCGTTGAACAGCAGCCGGGACTCCCAGGTTCTGTTCTCTACTATTGACCTGTTGTAACTTCTCATGCCAGTGGCTGCCTTGCTCGGTGCCTCTGTAAAAGGAAATGGTGATTCTTGCCCTTTGGGAGGATGGCTGACTCGGTTCTCTCTCTGTCTAGAAGTTTGTATGTCCCTCATCCTTTTGTATTGGAGCTCCTTATGCCATAATGATTCCCACGAGGCAGGCACGTGTTACTCGGGAGAACTGTGGCCAGGGACAGAGGTGATGACTTGCCAATACACACAAGGCAACACAAAAGCAAACCGAGCCTAAGGTTTAGGTTCAGATCTGATGCTCCTCTATCTTACTGTTAGCCTCAGAGCCAGTCTTTTATCCTTTCCATTTGGGAGATGGAGGGATCCAAAGCTGCTCTTTATCACCTTGGCTAATGTGGGAGGCAGGGGCAGAGCAATGCTTCTCCCAGGAAACCTATTGCCAAAGGAACTGAACGACTCTGCAAAGCACTGCCCTTTGATGCTGGCTGAAAGGAAAGATCCATGTATCCTAAGCAAGAAGGAGCCACACTCCCCCTCTCCCCCACTGATCTATTAAATCCACAAAAACTCAGAGGGCAGCAGTGCCGTCATTAATGTTGGAATTGCCAGCCTGGTGTCTAATGTAAATGAAACTCCGTTGATTGAGTGTTAACCCAACGTGCCTCTTGTGCAGTCTGATCAAAACCCTTCCTCCCAGGGAGCTGTGGCCTCATGCCCTGTATCAGCACAGAAAATAATGTCATCACAAGCGCTCATGATGAAGGTAGTTACAGGACAAAAGCCCCTGCAGCACGTTGGGGATTGGCTCATTGTTCCTCCTAATGTCATGGTGCCATTTCGCACTATCTTTAGGCTTGTCCCCTTTGTACAGCACATTTCTGATGGAGTTGCTTAAGGAGACAGCTCTTGGCTTCCCTGGGCCCGGCAGCCAGAAACCATCATCCTCTGGCGTGTGGAGATCAGGCAGACCCCTAAGAGCTGAAGAGATTGGGGAAAGTCTGGTCCAGAGCTGCCTGCAAAGCTCCGTTTTGTCCTTGCGCTGAGGAGCCCAGCACTGCACCCGGTGCTGCAAGCGGGGTCCCACCAGGGCAGAGCAGCAGGAGGGGATCCTTGGCGCTGCCCTTGACGTTGGCTTTCGGGGCTGCACATCCTAAATTATCCATCTGCTTTTGGAGCCCTTACCTCAGATCCAAACTTTCCCACATTTCGAGGGAAGGCCTCCAATGTGGAACAATGGGTGAGGAACTCCCGAGCCTTTCATGCTAAAAGCATTGCAAAGCGTGTAACTGAGCCCTTGTATTATTATCAGTGTTGTACGTTAGGGTCGTGTCCTGAATTGAAGCTTTTTGGCTTTGGCTGCCTTACAAGCACAGCAAATCCAGGCTGGACATGCCGAGTTCACAGCCTAAATAAGCAGCCAGGTAAAGAACAGTTGTTGTTCCCATGTTATTGGCAGGGAGATAAGCCTGAGGAAGATGAGATCAGCAGCCCAAGGCTGCAAAAGGAGTCTCTAGGAAGGGTGAGGTCTCAGCCTGGACTTCTTAAGTCCCCATCCAATACTTTTGGTCATCCATTCACTTGCTTTTGAAGTGCCCTGCCTTTATTTCTGTGCAGATGCTGCTCCTGCAGCCCTGTGTGATTCAGCCTGGCCGAAAGGGGCTCTGAAAGGGCAGCTGCAAACAGAATTAACCCTCCTGCCACGCAGCCTGGCAGCCCGGGCCCCACGGCTCATGCTTTAGCTCCTCTTTCCTCTGGTGGGGATCCCATTTCCCTCTGTACCTTTGGGATACTGCCTGAGGCTTTATCAGCATCGCCCTTCCCGGGGGTCTGCAGGGCCTTCTGGAGGATACTGTGCAGGTGATGGATGTGAGAGTTCCGACTCTGCAGGGAGAGGCTGTTGTGACTCCTCCTCGTGCTCTTTACTCTCTCATTACCCTTTATTCATGGAAAAGGCCATTTTCATGGCTTCATGCTGCATTTCTGCCCTGTGATGTTTCTGAGAGCCCATCCTAGAGCGTGGGGGGGGGGGGGG
>JAOEHY010017764.1:0-11759 GCA_025447955.1 Psilopsiagon aurifrons | reverse complement strand
CCAACCTCTGCAGTAAATTGGGACCTAAAACCCTACCTGGTGTTCCGGTGAATTCCATCTGCATTCTCCAGAGGGGAAGTGAATGGGAAGCTTTAGTTAAGGGATACTTCAGCTGAGAGGCGCATCTGATCACCATGGCAACACCAGAGCGGCACCAGGGAGAGGAGATGTCCCCGTGCCTCTGCCTTGACCCGCAGCACGAAGGGCCCAAGCGCTGCGGGTTCCGCACGCGGCCGCTCGCAAGCAGGGATGGAGACACAGCCCCTCGTGAGCCCCCACACAGAGGTTAAAACGGACCCCTGTGCCCCGGCTCACTGCTGCAGCCCTTTACTTAGGGAATCCCAGCCTGGGCTGGGCTGAAGGGGCCTTAAAGCTCATCCAGGTCCACCCCAGCTCCCGGGCCCGTGCCCAAAGCCCCTCTCCAGGCTCCCGCAGCCCCTTCAGGCACTGGAGCTGCTCCATGGTCTTCCCTTCAGGCGCCTTCTCCTCTCCAGGCTGCCCCCCCCCCCGGCTCCAGGGCACATCCTGCTCCACGAGCATCCCGGCTCCACGCGCATCCCCGCTCCACGTCCCTCGGGTGCTGCCCCATGCAAGGGGGGGTCTCCCCAGGGCTGCAGGGGGGGCAGGATCCCCTCCCTGAACAGTGCTCACGCTCTGGGGGTGCTCCCAGCACAAGGGGGGGGGGGTGTCTGGGCTGGGTCATGGGGAGCTTCTCCTCACCCAGCACCCCAAGTGCTTCCCCTGGGGGTGCTCCACGCTGTATCCCCCAGCCTGTGTCTGCGCTGGGACTGCCCCGGCCGAGGGGCAGGACATGGCCCTTTGTTGAACTCCATGAGGTTCCCACAGTCCCACCTCTCCGCCTGTCCCGGTCCCTCTGGATCCCTCCGGCGTCACCGCACCACACAGCTCGGTGCCATCAACGGAAGAGAACACAACCGTTGCCTTGTGACCATGTGTGTGCATTCACACATCCGTGTGCGGATGGGATATGGGGATACTCTCACGTATCCCAGCACACGGGAAACCACGCTCACACAACACGGATACACCAGAGATGCTCCAAATACGTTTGCTCCTTTTCCAGCATGGAACTGCTGCATCCCTGTGCACATCACACACATCAATGACAGGCTCCCATGCAGCTTGGGTGGGAATTCTGCCATGGGCATTCCGGCTCCCAGGAGCTGCTCCTGTTGGCTTCAACAGCCGCCGAAGGGAAAATAAGTCCGTGATGCAAAAAGCAGTTTCTTAGCAACAAAAATGCTATTCCATGTCAAGGCAACACGCATTAGCAGGATAATCCAAGGTAATTCCAGACAGGACCTAAATGGGTGAATGGACTGAATACCAATAATGACAGACAGGATAATAGGAACGGAAATAACCAGGCCGGTCTTGTTTTCCTGGAAAGGGGAAGAAAACACCTAAAAATAGAGCAGAGCAGGAGAAGCACGGTGCCAGTCCCCATGGAAGGACTGGAGCCGCTTTAACTGCACTGTGCCCTAAGCGCAGGTCCCGGTCCCTGCAGCTCCGCTCGGTAGAGACAGCGGCAGAGCAAGGGAGCAAGGGCAGGGGTAGGGGCAGGAGCAGGGCAAGGGCAGGAGCAGGGGCAGAGGAGGGGCAGGAGCAGGGGTAGGGGCAGGAGCAGGGGTAGAGGCAGGAGCAGGGGTAGAGGCAGGAGCAGGGGCACGGGCAGGAGCAGGGGTAGAGGCAGGAGCAGGGGCACGGGCAGGAGCAGGGGCATGGGCAGGAGCAGGGGCACGGGCAGAGCAGGGACAGCCCCGGCGCCCTCCACGCCGCCGCCTCTGCGCTCGCTCTCCGGGACTACACTTCCCACAGTGCCCCACGCCGCGCCGCGGTGCCTGCCGGGAAGCCGAGTTCCGTCGGGGCCTCCCCCGCGGAGCGGCGCCGAGCGCTGGACTCCGTTTCCCATCATCCTCCTCGCGGCCCGCCCGCGCCGCTCGGGCGCCATTTTGTTTCAGGCTCCAAACCTAAGATGGCGGCCGCGCGGAGGGAGCGGTGGTCGCTGCTGCGCTGAGGGGAGCGCGGTCCGGCCCCGGCCTCGCACGGCGCCCTCCGCCCCCGAGGCCCTCCCGCCGCCGGCCCTCGCCCCGGGCCGAGCTGTGGGCGCGGGAGAGCGGCCGGTCCATGGCCAGGAGGAGCCCGGTGCGGTCGCCGCGGCCCCCATCGCCATGGACCTGCGCACGGCGGTGTACAACGCGGCCCGCGATGGGAAGCTGAAGCTGCTGCAGAAGCTGCTGGGCAGCCGGAGCCGGGAGGAGCTGGAGGCGCTGACGGCAGGGCCGGGCGGCGGCGACGGCCCCGGCGGAGGGAGCACCCCGCTGCTGATCGCCGCCCGGCACGGGCACCTGGAGGTGGTGGAGTATCTGCTGGATCACTGCGGAGCCCGCGTGGAGGAGGGGGGCTCCGTCAACTTCGACGGGGAGACCATCGAGGGGGCCCCGCCGCTGTGGGCAGCGTCTGCCGCCGGGCACCTGGGGGTGGTCCGCAGCCTCCTGGATCACGGGGCCTCGGTGAACCAGACCACGCTGACCAACTCCACGCCGCTGCGGGCCGCCTGCTTCGATGGGCACCTCGAGATCGTGCGTTACTTGGTCGGGGAGCGCGGGGCAGATCTGGAAGTAGCCAACCGGCACGGACACACTTGTTTGATGATCTCCTGCTACAAAGGGCACCGGGAGATTGCACGTTACTTGTTAGAGAAAGGGGCTGATGTCAACCGCCGGAGCGTGAAGGGGAATACAGCCCTGCATGACTGCGCTGAGTCTGGCAGCCTGGAGATCCTGCAGCTCCTGCTCCGCTCCAAAGCCCGCATGGAGAAGGATGGCTATGGCATGACTCCTCTGCTGGCTGCCAGTGTCACCGGGCACACCAACATTGTGGAGTACCTCATCCAAGGAGGGCTGCAGCAGGAGGAGGAGGAGGTTGCAGGGAGCCAAAATGGGACCTGTGCATCAAGTGGGAGCCATCAGAGGTGCTGTGGCGCTGGCAAGGAAGCTCCTCAGGGCTGTGATGAAGAGACGTGTGAGAGATGTTGCGCCTCAGCCTCCAGTCAGGATGAGCAGCAGGTCCCTAATGTGTTCTGCTCCCGAGAGGCCGCTGTGGAAGCGCTGGAGTTGCTGGGTGCCACGTTTGTGGATAAGAAACGAGACCTTTTGGGAGCCCACAAGTACTGGCGAAGGGCGATGGAGCTTCGGTGCGAGGGGGGGCAGTACCTGCCTAAACCGGAGCCCCGGCAGCTGGTGTTGGCCTATGACTATTCCCGGGAAGTGAGTTCGCTGGAGGAGCTGGAAGCCTTGATCACTGATCCCGATGAGATGCGCATGCAGGCGCTGCTGATCAGAGAGCGCATCCTGGGGCCTTCCCACCCTGACACTTCCTATTACATCCGCTACCGAGGAGCCGTCTACGCTGACTCCGGCAACTTCGAGCGCTGCATTAACCTGTGGAAGTACGCCCTGGACATGCAGCAAGGCAACCTGGAGCCTCTCAGCCCCATGACTGCCAGCAGCTTCCTTTCCTTTGCTGAGCTTTTCTCTTACGTGCTTCAGGACCGCTCCAAAGGCACTTTAGCGACTCACCTGGGCTTCTCAGACCTCATGGGAGTGCTGAGCAAAGGGGTCCGGGAAGTGGAGAGAGCTCTTGTGCATGGCAAGGACCCTGTAGTTGACTCAGCACAGTTCACCAAGACGCTGGCCATTATCCTCCACCTGGTCTTCCTGCTGGAGAAGGTGGAGTGCACCCCGGAGCAGGAGCACCAGAAGCGCCAGGCCATCTACCGCCTGCTCAAGTGCAGCCCCCGGGCCAAGAACGGCTTCACTCCCTTGCATATGGCTGTGGACAAAGATACCACAACAGTGGGACGTTATCCCGTGGGCAAATTCCCATCGCTCCACGTTGTGAACTTGCTGCTGGAGTGTGGGGCTGACCCAGACAGCCGTGACTATGACAACAACACCCCGCTGCACATTGCCGCCCGCAACAACTGCCCGCTCATCATGAGTGCCCTGATGGAGGCTGGAGCCCATATGGATGCCACCAATGCCTTCAAGCAGACTGCTTATGAGCTGCTGGATGAGAAGCTGCTCACCAAGAGCATGATGCAGCCCTTCAATTACATCACCCTCCAGTGCCTTGCTGCTCGCGCCCTGGACAAGCACAAGATTCCCTACAAGGGTTTCATCCCCGAGGAGCTGGAAGCCTTCATTGAACTGCATTAGGGTGGGAGAGCCGAAGTCCCCAGCCTCTCCCGTCGCTTCTTCCACCCCACAGAGATCGCAGCCTGGGATCTTGGGCCATCCTTGCCTAGATGCCGAAGGCCTTTGCTCTGCTGAGATGGGATGTGAGCTTCGTCCTCATCTGTCACCATGAAGCTGGCGTGTGCAGGGCTAGGGGAAGAGGAGGCTCGAGAGCCCGTGGCTGCCCCTCACTGTTGTCATCTTCAGGTACCAGACAGCTCCAGTGCACCGTATCCAGAGAAGGCTGCAGCCCCTGCCCTTTCCATGCCAACCGTCTTGCCCTGAGAAGGAAGGACCATGGAGATTCCTTGGGACCTGCTGCCTCTCCCATTAGTGCCGGATTAACTCAGCATTAAGCTTTGGAGCAGCTACACCTCACACATGTGATCTAGTGCTTCCCATCCCACATACCGAGCAGATAGGAATGCAAGCGAGGAATAAACCATCTTCCAACTCATTCTTTTCCCACCCCCTTTCTCAGATCTGGGACAGTGCGAGTGGAAGAGCCGAGTGGTTTGTGCTCTGCTGAGGTAGTTGCCTTGCATGGCAGTAGGGCTGGGTATGCTGAGGATGGTTTTTGCTTCTCCCTTGGTTGGCCAAGTAATAAGTGGTGGTAAAGGCCTGAGATTCCAATGATTGTGCATAAAGCTGGGTTATTTTTTCTCTTTTCGAGCCAGGCCCTATCTATGCTGCAAGACTTCTTCAGTCCGTAAGATATAGTAAGGTCAGTTCTGGTTATCTAGTTTCCTCAATAGATGAGGGGTTTTGTGAATGGGGAGGGAAAACTGCTACCTTCAACACAAGACTTTAATGTGGTATTTAGGCTCTTAGCTTGTCCGTTCTTCCAACCTTCACTCCCTTCCCTGCACCAAGGTCCTTTAGCTCCAAAGGCCAGCGGGGAGTGAGGTGGATGTGGCCAGGTTGCAGAGCCAAACCAGTGCACTTTGAACCATCTTTGAGGGTGGGCTTTGGCAACCCCTCCAGGGTGGGAGGTACCTGTGGTGGGATGGTGTTTGGGTGGCTGGTAAAGCAGGTGAGTGTTGGTGGCACGTTTGTATGGAGGGGTCTGAAGGAGGGAGCAAGGAAGAAATGAAAGGTAAAGGTGCCTCCTTGTTCTGCTGAGATCTGTTGGTATCAATCAGTTGGGCTCTTTGTTGTCCCATTCTGGACTAGCCCTCCCTGCAGTGGGTTGTTAGCTTCTGGTTTTGGCTTTTGAGTCTTTTTGCAGCTTCCCTGAGGATGCTGCTGCTTAGAGATTGAGTTGGGAATGTCCCTTGGCTGCTGTTGGGGCAAGCTCCCGGAGTCAGGACCCGCGCAGAACTCGGTGTCCTCTTGAAGCCCTCAGTCCCCGGGTGGAGTTTGCCTCCCTTAGCAGAACCCTCCTTGGTGGTAAACACTCTGTTGGTAAACGTGCTGCTGCTGCAGCAGCTGATCTTGCAGGGGGAGTGTCTGGGCTTTGGCAGCCTTGGCTCGCTGCTGGGCCCTGGGCAGGCTGGAAAACACAGTTGGGGGTGAAGCAGCTGCCTCTGAGCCCTGGGAAAGGTCAAGAACTGGGAGAGCAGAACCCTGGCAACCAACCATGCACTAGATGCTACTGAAGCTTCTCCACTTGTATTTATAAGCCAGCGTATCCACATGCCTCAATAACCCAACGCTCTGCCCCTTCGAGCTGTTGTAGATCTGCCGTTCCAGTTTTGCAGTGTTAACTATACCATGTATTTATAAAGCCAGGAGGTTTCATTTGTCTGGAGCTGTAAAGTGCAGAGTTAGTTGAGCTGCCTTGTAGTTTCTGTTTCCTTTTGACTGAAACCTGAACTCAACTGCAGGAATGGAATTTGTTCATTTGTGAGCTGATGAGCGCCCTTAACTTTAAATAATAAACCAACAAATGGCTGCTAGAATGCAAGTGCCTTGGAGTTCTTGGGGGGGGGAGCCTCCCTTTTCACCTGGTTTCCTAAGGAGGCTGCACTTGTGGCTGTGGAAATATTGGGTGTTGCTTTGATGCGATTGCTTTGTGTCATCCTTCCTCCCGGGAAAAGCCGATCTGTACTGCAGTTGCAGACATCTCTCCTGGCAAAGGTGCTGGAGTTAATTCCACACAAGGATCTGCATCTCCAAACCTCCAGTCATGTGTAAGAGCCTCACGGAGGCGAGAATGCTTTGTGTGATAGAAAATGGCTTCAGGTTTTGTTCTCTTTTAACACAGGATGTGTAATTACGTAGTGAGGACCCAGCAATCCAGTGCTGAGGGTGATTGCTGGGTGGGTGGGAGAAATCCCTGCATGAATTCAGGAGTTACTACAGTGAACAGTCCATACTTATGGGTGTTGTCTGGGCCCGCTCCAGTGCGTGGGCAAACCAGAGGGCTGCCGGGAGCCGGGGATGGTTTGAGCTGAGTGACTCTCTTGGGCAGAGTGGAGGGTGTTTTTGCACCGGGGTGGCTGCACACCCTCCTGTAGCACACCAGGAGTCCCTCCATCCACTGCTGTGAACCAGACACCTGCTTTTTACTGTTTTCTTAAAACCTAAGATGTGCTTTTTCCCCTCTTGGATCCCGGTGGTTGTCCCTCTGGCAAATAAAGCCTCTTCTCCGTGCAGATCTCTTCAGGAGTGCCAAAGTGGTGAGGGGTTCACTGGGCTTTTCCTGCGGGCAGTTGCTGGTGCCCTTCCATGGATGTCTGGAGCCTGCGAAGGCCATAAGGTCACTGTTGACAAAGTGGCCTGGAGCACAAAGCCGGAGGTGCCATGGCAGCACTTCCCACTGCCCAGAGAACCCGGGCAAGAGCAAGGGGGGTCAGAGGCCCACGTGCACTCTCGTGGTGAGCACAAGGCCCCGCTGCCAAAGCTCCTTTCCAGGGTGAGCAACAGCAAAGAGGGCCCTGCAAGTGTGGGAGGAGTGAAGCTGCTGCTGCGGTGAAACCAGGGCTGTGGCTCCTCACTGGAAGTCGCTCCCAACAACCTTTGGTCTTGGTGCTGAGCTCCACGCACACTAAAATCCCCCAAGCCTGTAATAACCCCCCCAGCCTGTCTGCAGCCCAAGCAGACTGGATGTGGCTCTGTGGAGGTTGTTTACAAGCTGGAGCGACTTCCACATGCCTACTTTTGCATGAGGTTGTATTTATAGAAAGCTGAGGAGCGGGGAAGGAGTGATGGGTATGTCTTCATGGCTTGTCCCCAGGGGAGGAGCACAGCAACTGCAGTGTGATGGGGAGTGCAGTAACACAACACCTAGAGAGCAGAGGTGACGTAGAGGAGGCTAAACAGGGATGTAGAAGGAATCCAGGCGCTTGGAGGACTCCAGCAGGCTCTCTATAAAGAGTAAATGGGTTAATCCATTGTCACTGAGGCCTTCCAAGTTCAAGGCTGAACTGTTCCAAAGCTGGAAGGCAACAACCGATGGCAGGTTTTAAATAGCAATATCGTATTTATGGAGTTCTTATTCTGCTCAGGACAGAGAGGGCTTTGATTTGTCCAAGCCTGGGCTTTTGTTCTCTGCCAAGGACGTCCAGGAGGAGCTCAGCCTTCTTGAGGGAAGCAGAGGAACCTGTGGACAGACCCATGAGGAAGGACCTGTGGCCTCTTCAAGAGGAAGTGCGGGGGGATTGAAATCCAGAACTCCTCGCAGCTGCTCCCCTGTTGCAGTTTCAGAGCCGGGACAAGCAGCTCCGAGCTCCTCCATCTGGTGATGCCCAGGAGCTCGCACTGAGGTTTGCTCAGTGCCTGTTCTCTCTCCCATCACCCTGCAGGCACCCTCAGCCCCTTCTGAGGGGCACGAGGTGCTGGAAACACCACGGCAGCGAGTGCAGCTTTCCCCAGAGCGGGTGAGGGGCTGTCCCTTACAGATACTTGCTGTCCTCTGAGGAGCCAGGACTCTGCTTCTGTTCTCTGCTCCCTGCGGGGGGTTCATGTCTTGCTGGGAGCTGGATTTAGTGGGCTGGTACTCGCTGGAGGAGCCCTGTGCTTTGGCTGCCAGACCATGGTGGCTCCTCTCCATTTGAGCCCACCTGGGACAGGCTTTCAGAGTGACCTGAGTGCACGTGCACCCCGCACGGGGTCCCCTCCCTGTATGGGCCTTTGAGGTGTCCACCTTGGTCCTTCCTGGCAGGGAGAGTTGACTCCGGAGCTCTGCAGTCCCATTTCCAATGGTGGCTTCGCGCTGACCTCTGCTGACGGAGCAGGCGAACGGCTGCAGCAGAAGCTGTTGGAATGAGGGGTCTGGGGCTTTGCTTCAGCTGCCTCCTGGTGTTGAAAGCCCAGGAGATGCCCTCCAGGTGTATCCCTCACCCAGGTCCTGCGGGATGCCTCCCCCGTCCCTGCCTTTCTCCACCCCTTCCGCATTGCTCCGCTGAGCACTTTCATTTTCCCCACGAGCTTCCCCTCAAAGGAGGTTGCACAGAGGGGGGGGACTGAGCTCAGAACAGTCCTCTGTGCTGCTGCAGGCTTACTCCTGCTCCCACCTCTGACTTGTACAAGCAGGTGAGAACGGAGGAATGGACACATAACTTCTGCCTCCTCAAACCTCCTCACTTCCCCAGCTCATTCCATCGTCATTAAGTAATTCTCCCCCACCCCCTTCCAAGCTCTGCTGTAAAGATCCTTCTTTCCCCTTGGTCCTGGTGTGCAGTCCCAGTTCTTTAACAGTTTTCTTCAATACAAACCCATTTCAAGCTATGCCAGGGGGGGCACTGGGGAATTCTGTCACCCCCCAAACTGCTCTCGCTGTAGTTCCCGAGGGGACCCAGGAAGTGATTCCTGCTGCCCGAGCCGGGGGCCTGCAGCCCCTTGGATGTCAGAACTGCTTTCCTGAACTTCCTTGGGTCTGATGGGAGCGTGTGCCATGTCCCAGCCCCCTCCACCCCCCAGGTACAGACACACCCCCGGGTTTCCAGCTATCCCTGGCTGCCCCTTTGGGAATTCTACAGGAAAGAACTGGAGAAACTCAATCAAGTAAAATTTATTTCTAACCCCATCCAGTAGTCTCAAAATCAAGGGTTTCCTCAGTTTAAAAGTGTTTTCTCACTTACTCATAAAGAAGCATAAGGAAAAGAGTCTCAGGAGACTTCAACTTCTTTTTGTCCAGCACAAAAGCAGGTCATTTTCTCCTGGGCTCCAGAAAGTGGCACTTTTAACCCCCAGTGAAAGAAGAGCAGTCCCAGCAGTCACTCATTTCAGGTTTAAAACCAAGCGTGAGCAGCTCCAGCCGTGGCTGAGCTGCTGCTTCTCATCAAACACACTGCCTGGAGCCTTCCTCAGTGCCCTCTGGATGTGGTGTGAGGGTTTCCACCTGCATCACGTTGTAGTTCCCGATCTGAACCATTCGAGCGTTCTGGATGATGAGGGGTGGGATCTCTCCTGGACCTGGCAGCACGTTGTAGTGGCCTGACGGGGGCTGGACAGGAGGAGGACCCATGCGAGCAGGCCTGGGGTCACCTCCAGCCAGGGACCACCACTGTTGGGGTGGTTGCTCCTGCAGCGGGGGCTGTGTTGCTGATGGAGGGATGGAGCCAAGGCTGAGAGCAGCCATGTTCTGCAGCATTAGGTACCGCTCCTGGCGCCACTGGAGCTTCTTTCTCTGCAGCAGATCCCACGACTCTTTCTTCTCATTGATCCTGCTGGTGGTGAAGGTGTTCTGCACCGTCCTGGAGAAGCCAGGAGATTTCTCTTCCAAGGGTGTCAGCCCTCCGAGCACAGCAGGAATCTGATTCCACTCCAGCGGGTTCTCCTGGGGTATGAAAGGAATGACGGAGTCCCTCTTGGATTCATTCATGATGGACTCCATCAGAACAGTGTTTGTCTGAAACATACAGAAGTCGCATGGGAAGTTCTTGGTCAGTAGAAGGATGGTGAAAGCCGAGTTTTCTATAGCATCCTGGAAGCAAGTCATCTGGCTGCGTCCAGCAATGGCAAAGTTCTCACAGAGTGTAGCACCATTGGGCACCCCCATGTTCTCCAGCAGGTCCTTGACCCGATGGGCAACAATCTCATCCTCACTAGCATGCAGGACAACAAAAGTGAAGAACTTCCCACCATCCGGCTCTGATACAGGAGCTGGTTCTGCAGTTTGGAGAGGAGGAGACCAGGCAAGAGACGGGGATGAGTGGGAGCGCACGGGATATGGTAAGCTGGAACAAGGTCCCTGAGGAGGGGGAAGAGTTGAGGCGAAGGAATAGGTAGGAGGAGGAGGAAGTGAACGGGTTGAAAAGGAAGCAGATGCAGAGTTAGGAGGAACATCTCCTGGAACGTGGGGCTCCTTCATGGACATGTGGGCAGGACCAGTGTCCACTGCAGCTGATGCATCCACTGTAGATGATTGCTTTTCACCTTGCTTTTTGTCTGTGCTTTCTTTTGGTGCCTGAGGATTTGCTGCCACTGTGCTGGAGACATCGCTGCTTTCCAGAGGTTGGTTCGTGGGCAGCTGCGTGGCAGAAACTGGGACCATTGGATGGTATGAGCTGGCCTGTGGAGCATTCTCTGCTTGGAGGACTTGGGCGGGCTGGGAGCTGGGTCTGGTGCAGGTTTCCTGCAGGCCATGGCTCTGCCTGTCCCTGTCAGGCTGTTGAGCATGCTCCAGGCGCGAGGCCTGGCTGGGAAGAGGAGCTGTTGGTGACATGCTGATCTCCAGGTGACTGGGAAAAGAGAGATCCTCCGAGGAGCTCTCCATGGAGCGCAGGCTCCGGGGGCTTGAGAGGCGTGAGAGGTCTGCGTGGATTCCAATCTGCACCGGAGAGCTCCTCACCACGTAGTCTGGGGTGGCTGGAAAGAGAACTCCGGCTGCATCAGATCTCAGCATCTGCTGTTTGTCACCTGAGCCCATGCTGGCAGCAGAGCCGTATTCTCCCTGCTCCCGGTGTGGAATGCTGTCAAGTGGCCCCGGCACAGTTTCCTCGCTGGCACTGCAGGCTTTGCTGGCAGCCTGGCACGTTTTCTCCATGGCTTCAGGGCTGCACAGTTTCTCCTTCACCAGCATCTTGTAGATCTGTTCCAGAAGCTCCATAGCACCTACATCCAGCTCGGGAGGCAAATCCTCCCCATCTTTGTGTGCTCCTGCAGCACCCAGTTTGGTGTGGTAGACATACTGGGCTGCCCGGTTATCTCCCAAGGCATCCAAACAAATCCTTGCATTTGTTTCTTGCCCCAGAGCAAGCAGAATCATGGCTTGCAGCAGTTTGCTGCTGGGCCCAAATACCAAATGATTCAGTTTATGTTTGAGGTTCAGGAGTTTTTCTTGAGGGACCCGGGATAGAATATGAAGAACATCCTCAAAGCTGGGCTGGAGCGGGGTGCTCTGCGCCATCCTCAGCTGGTGGCCTGGACCAGTGACCAAGGTAGCATGGATGGGACAGCACTTGAAGAGTTGCCTCTCTCTGACTCCCTGGCCACACGTCACGTGCTGCACAAGCGATGGCTCTTTGCTGCTCAGGAGCTCGTCTCAGAACTGGGGTGTCTCTGTCCTGAGGAACCTGTGAGAAGACCACAGGACAACGTTTAAAACTCAGGATC
>JAOEHY010017763.1:5593-15690 GCA_025447955.1 Psilopsiagon aurifrons | reverse complement strand
GTAGGACCTTGCACTTGGCATGGTTGAACTTCATCAGGTTGGCATCAGCCCACCTCACAAGCATGTCAAGGTCCCTCGGGATGGCATTCCTTCCCTCCAGCGTATTGACTGAACCACCCAGCTTGGTGTCATCGGCAAACTTGCTCTACTGCACCTGCTTCAAAGGCTGCCAGAAGTGATTGCCAGAAGATTGTTGGAAGATGTAAACAACCCTCAGAGACAAATACCATATTTTTGTGTGCATGCGGGGAACTTTCTGGAAAATTATGTAATCCATATGTAGCCTCATGAATATGTATGTATGCCCAGCAGCTATATAAGGACATCTTGTGTAGCAATATGGGGACAGATGTTAGGTGGAGCTATCCCTCGTGTCTCCTGCGCAGAAGTAAGGAATACCTGCTTATCAACATAAAACTGTCAGCGAGTTTGTTCCTGGAGTTTTTTCCGAATCAATTGAAATAGATCAGATGGTTTTCTGAGATTCTTTCTTGCCTAGATTTCTCTGATTCTTGATCAATGTCTCAGTGTCAAAAGGAAAGAATAACTGAACGAGGTTCACAAAGGTTTGTCCTTGATCACATTCATTCAATATTTTCATTAACAGCTTGGACAGCAGAATGAAGTACATACTTATTTAATCTGAATCTAACAAAGAGCTGGGAAGGACTGTGATTATATCAGCAAACACAATTAGAATTAAAAATGAGAAATTGAAGAAATTACATTAAAATACAATAATAGAATCATAGAATATTTAGGGCTGGAAAGGACCTTAAGATCATCTAGTTCCAGCCCCCCTGCCATGAGCAGGGACACCTCACACTAAACCATGCCACCCAAGGCTATGTCCAACCCTGCCTTGTACACCACCAGTGATGGAGCATTCATAGCTTCCCTGTGCAACCCCTTCCAGTGCCTTAGCACAACAGTAAGGAATTTCTTCCTTGTATCCAACCTAAACTTCCCCTGTTTAAGTTTTAACATTACCCCTTGTCCTCTCATTACAGTCCCTAATGAAGAGTCCCTCCCCAGCATCCCTATAAGCCCCCTTTCAGATCCTGGAAGGCTGCTCTGAGGTCTCCATGCAGCCTTCTCTTCTCCAGGCTGAACAGCCTCAACTTTTTCAGCCTACCTTCATGCTCAACCTGATGAGGAGACTCAAATCCAACTTTACTGTAGCCAAGCCCTTTTTATCCCCCCGTTCAGTACTTTATCAACCTGCACATACATACAACGTTCAATCTCATTGACTCCTGTAAAATTCTCCAGGTAAAGAGTGCAATCACAATGCTGCAGACCCTCTCACATCCCCCACATCCTCTGGCCTCCAACTGAGATTCCTGCCACAACTACATCCATGTCCAGTATGCAGATCATTAGAGGCAAGCATTGGACAAAGCGCACTTACAAATACAGTGTAAGGAGCAAGTAATTTGGCAGAAAATCTTCAGAGGCTTCAGTAGCTCAGAAACATAACCTGAATAAAACGTGTCCTACCGTTACGAAAGGACTATCAAACTGGAAGGTATGCCCATAGCTATCGGTAGAAAAACGTGAAAATGTGAGAAGTAATTAATTCCTCTTCTCCACTTAGCACTGGGAAAGCCCCTTCCAAAATATCAAGGTCATATTTAGAAACTATAATTTAAGAAAGACACGGATCCGTTGGGAAAATTATTAAAAAGGCTGGAGGCCTATAAGTAGGACCCTTGAGGCAGGAATGACTGAACTGCTGTTGCTTAGTTTAACGAAGAGCAGGTATTCTTGAAACATACAGTAAGCTGTTGAAAAGACAAATTAAACAACCAGCTCTTTATATGGAAGCACCTTTAGAAATAAGTTAGTTTATACCAACAAGGGTTCACATTTGAATTAGAAAAACTCTTCACTTGCAAGGCTAATGAAGGACTGAAGAGCTCGAGTAGGATCTAAGAGCTCTTTCCTTGGAAAAAGGTAATGTTAGACAAACTTTATTTCTAGCAAATAAAGCTAGAAAAAGGAAGTAGGGCTGACCTGTTAGGGCCACTTTAAACTCTAATTATCTATGAGTTGCTTGCATATATGGGTGTGTATACACGTATATGCACATTGTTAGTCAGCAACACATTTAAGAACTCCAGCTACATGCTTGCATTTTGGAGAGAAGGTTTTTTTTTTTTTTTTTTTTTTAAGACAAATATACTATCTGCAAGAAAAGTATTTATAAAGGCAAGATCGAAAATTCAAAATGTACATTCTTCTTACATATCCATGTTAAACAAACTGATATTTACAATCAATCAAAGTAAAGAGACTGAGTCCACTAATTCAATGTTGTTTTAAAAATCACTTCAGCCAGGAAATGAACTGTCCAAAATAGCAATACAGAGCAAAAAACTATTCTAAATTTGTCAGAACCCAATTCAAATACAGACCACCATTTGTTTCTTTTTCTACTAATAATCTAAGCTACTTTGTATTCTGGCTATTAATTGATCATGATTTATATCACAAATTGTGTATCGCCTTTAGTTTTCTCAGACACAAATGCTTAGTTCAAAACCACATTTTCTTTCTCCAGAGTTTCCAAAATACTGTACTTGTTGCAGAACTGGCTGCTGACTTGCCAGCAGACTTATAAAAGGCAGCATTCATAAACATTTCACAGGGTCTGAGAAACAAGCAAGCAGAAAACAGGAGAGGCAGACATGAAAATAAAAAGACTAATCTACCAACTGTGAATAGATTTATCTGTTTCATTTCCTGAAACATAAATGAGAGGAAGAGATTTATCAACTGGCAAATAGTTTCATAAGGTAGATAATTGTCTCTGCTTAATCAAGTTGGCTTTTTAAAAATGGCATTACCCTGTAGGGGAATACTGAATCCCATGGCAGACAAACAGGTAGAGTCTCAATCCTGAATTGTTTAAATTTTCTCTCTTAAATGAAGTCACAAAGGGGTTGATATAAGTAGCCACATTATTACAGCCACATGTATTAGGCATTTACTGGGATATGAAATAATTAACAACTACAGAAATTTTCATCTTTCAAATAACAGCCTTCAACTGTAACTCGATGCGCAATAAATGCCGGGGCAAAAATTCTCAGGTCATTTTTTGAACATTTTTTTTTTCTTTCTCAGGAGGGATGGGAAGGCATTGTTTGCTCTGCTGTCTTGTAACAATTGCATGCTACAAGATTTGCATGAGGCCAATTAAATTGAAACAAATTTTACAATCCCCAGCAGAATTTTAGCCTTGCATGATGCACTGATCTTGAAAAAGTCCAGCTACAACACCAAGTGTTTTAGAGGATGAATCCACTTCAAAATTTCAATAAAATGCAGAAAGTGACCAGTTAATTTGCAGCTGCTGCTTACTTTAATTTATCTGCTTGACTTCAACATGAGTTCCTACATTCCTCATAGCTCCAAATTCTAACTTCTTTTCAATATATTTTTTCCATAAATCACAGGGGGGAAAATGCCTCGATGTTATGCCATCTTTCTTCACCAGATCCATATATCCAAGTATATATATACCAAATATATATATACCAACTGCTATTTTGCTGGGGTGATGGGAGACATGAATTATATTTAAAAAATAAAAAAAAATAATTAAAAAAGGTAACTGTTGAAAAACTATAAAATATTCCGACTGCAAATAAATCTAGTCAGGATATTTGATATAGTGTTACAATTCTCAGTATTTTGTAGAAGTCAAAAGGTTTAAAAATCAGCCAAATCTCCAGTGTAGAATTTTCCTGGAAACTACCTCTTAGGGTTCAAAAGCTGTTGAACATCTACAATATTTGCTGATATTTTGGAAGTGATACATCAGTTTTCCTTTTTTAATTCCTATTATATTTCTCCTGTAGAAATGCTTCAGACTTATTCCAGATTCACTTTCATATATATGACCTTATGCCAATTCCAGCTAGTATTACATGATAAGTCATAAAGAGAATTACATTTTTTGGCAGGCAGTTATACTCGGCCACTCATATGCCCTATGAGAGTAAGACCTGAGGATTTTATTATGTCAGATTAAATGCATCTAGCAGAAATGGGAAGTTCCTGCTTAGAACTCTGTCTACTTGCAGTATATGAGCATAACTAATTATTGATATTCACATGCCATTTTGGAAAAAAAATAGTATATCATTACTGTAGTATCTTAAGTATGTTCTCAATATATGATTTATGTAAGTGAATGAGAACAATTTCAAGCTGTCCTGTTCAAATAGTAAATGCCACATTATAAAAACTAGCAATTTAAGTTGCATTTTAAAGGCTAATGAGTGAAGTATCTTGTGGGGAGTGAAGGCAATAAGATTTGCATGAAAAACAGTTTGGGAATGAGCTCTGAGGCCTTCGTGCTTCACAAGCACTGGGGTGATGAGTTGGGGCATTGAAGAACAGGGAAGGCTGAAGAGCAAGCCTTGGGAGGATGGACCAGGATGTAGTTGTGGCAGGAATCTCAGTTGGAGGCCAGAGGATGTGGGGGTTGTGAGAGGATCTGCAGCATTGTGATTGCACTCTTTACCTGGAGAGTTTTACAGGGGCCAATGAGATTGAACGTTGTATGTATGTGCAGGTTGAAAAAGTACTGAATGGGGGAACAAAAAGGGCTTGGTTGTAATAAAGTTGGATTTGAGTCTCCTCATCAACTTGAGCCCATGTCGTGAAATGCCACAGTATCTAATATAACACCTTCATTGCACGCAAATCGGCATCAGGTAAGAAGAAAATGCTAATTGCTCACATGAAAGAATATTTGTGCATGATTTTTTGTCCAAACATTTTGTACACATGCACGCAAGTTTGACAAGTAAACTCATGCATATCTTTGCAGTTACTTTTTTCATGTTACATATTACTTTGTAATTTTTATACCTATGCAAAATCCTTTCAAAATGTTTACAGTATGTTTTGTGCATGAAATTTGAAGAGAAGACATAATTATTAGTCTAGAAGGAATGTTTATGTTTCAGCTTTGGGATATCTAAAAGTCTAATTGAAACATCTATCAATCACCATTGTATCAATTCCTAATAACATTCGTTGTATCAATTCCTAATAACATTCTTAATATTGGTCCTCTGCTATTTAAGGTTGAATTAACTAGTTCTATAAAGTTAAGGAGTGTAAGGAAGCGAAATACTCTCCTTTTGGTTCTCAATCACATGTTCTACCTGTGAATAATGGTGGGTTTGGATATTTAATTAATACATATTCTACAGTTTTACACTTGGATAGAAGTTTATCAGAACAGCTAACTTCTGATGGATTTACTGCTATTTTAGTTCAGTATTAATGTCTACTTTATCATTAGACATGTTTAAAATGTGATTTGTAAATCATCACAAAATATTAGTTCTGAACATAGTCATACGGGGAAAAAAATAAAAAAATGCACTGAAAAATGTGGTTACCCTTCTGTATTTAAGTACTTTGACACCTGCTGCTATTCAGAATGCAAAACTTATAAAAAAGTAAAAAGCACACTAATATTTTCATTATAAATACTAATATATTCATTAAATATGTATACAGAATTACTTTAATTCCTTGTTTCTGGTATTTATCATACTACTTGCCATATACATTAACCAGAATGACTTTGTGGTTTTTTTCTCCTTTTTTCTGCATTTTTGCCCTTTATCCATTTGGTTAGGGTTGAAACCAGGTATAGACTTACTTTTCCAGGCCTTATCCATCCTAAATTAAAATCTTTCCCATACATTTAGAAAATCTATAATGAAGATGCTTTATGAACTACTGACTGCATTTTGAATCACTGCAATTTTGAAATCGATCTTGGTGAGTCTTAATATTTAATATGTGATGCACTTTCATCAGCTCATTATGAAGTGAACTTCATAACATAAGTTCCCAAGTAAAATAAGCATACTGAAATACATACAAAGTTCATCTTAAACAAACAGTATTGGTGATATACTTTTTTTAAGTAAGGATTTGGGGACACTAGGATTATAACTCCAAGTACTTATAAACTATTAATTTAATAGTACTGGCTATCAAAAAGTAACTAACTATGAAATGAGCAAATTACTGTAAGGGCAAGAATTCCTCTTTACCTTTGCACACAGGTCTGTGATCACTCCACGCGGCAAAAACTTCAGCTATCCTCTGACAGGTGATACTTTTTGAACCTTGTAACACATAATCTTCATCGCAGGAGAACTGTACTGTTGCTCCCAAGCTAAAATAAAAAAAAAATAAAAAGAAGAGCCTTTTTTTTTTTTCTTTTTTTTTTTTTTTTACAAATAGATATCAATGATTTTTTTTCCAGTCTTTCAAATATGACAGTACTGACAAACAATACAAATACATAATGGGGCAGTTTTTGCTCTTAGTTCTAAAAAAGCTGCAGACTATGTACTAGCCTGACAGTACATAACGCTCAGCCCTCTCTGGCCTTGTTTTGGTCAGAGCTGGTTTACCTCTTGTCCTGAGTTCAGCAGTAGCAGTCATTTTTCTCCTCCTTAGTAGCTAGTGCAGTGCAGTGTTTTTGACTTTCAGCCTGGGAACAATGTTGATAACACTGATGTTTTTAGTTGCTGCTCAGTAATGTTTACTCTGACCAAAGATTATCTGAGTCTCATGCTCTGCTAGGGAGGAGGGGAAGCCAGGAGGAAGCAGAGACAGGACACCTGACCAAAACTAATCAAAGAGGTATTCCATACCACAGCACGTCATGCCCTCGATATAAACTGGGGGCAGTTACCTGGAAGGGTTAGATCACTGCTCAGGTTGGCCTGGGTATAGGTTGGAGGGTGGTAAGAGGTTGTATTCTCTTCCCTTTTTATTTCCCTGGAAATGTTGGAACAAGTCCAGAGGAGGGACACAAGGATGATCAGGAGACTGGAGCATCTCCCATATGAAGATAGGATGAGAAAGTTGGGGCTGTTCAGCCTGGAGAAGAGCAGGCTGCATGGAGACCTCATAGCAGCCTTCCAGTATCTGAAGGGGGCCTATAGAGACCCTGGAGAGGAACTCTTCATTAGTGACTGTAGTGATAGGACAAGGAGTAATGGGTTCAAACAGGGGAAGTTTAGATTGGATATGAGGAAGAAATTCTTCACTGGGTGGAGAGGCACTGGAATGGGTTGTCCAGGGAAGTTGCGAATGCACCATCACTGGTGGTGTTCAAGCCGGCTTGGACATAGCCTTGGGTGTCATGGTTTAGTGTGAGGTGTCCCTGCCTATGGCAGGGGGGTTAGAACTAGATGACCTTAAGGTCCTTTCCAGCCGTAACTATTCTATGATTCTATGAAATTATTGGTGGTAGCAGTAGTGGTTTGTGTTATACCTTAGTTACCAGACTGTTCTTATCTCAATCCATTGGAGTTACATTCTTTTGATTCTCCTCCCCATCCCTTCAGGAGTGGCCGAGAGGAAGTGGGGGGAGTGAGCATGTGGCTCCTTGGTACTGAGTTACCAGCTGGGTTTAAACCATGACACCTCTTCTTAACAGTCACCTGGAGATCAAAAAACTATTTTCCAAACTAAGTTCTAATGTTCATATAGTAAAGATTTGACAAACCTGGGTACTAAGAAACAAACAGTAGTTATATATGTTAATTGAAGCTAGGAAACAATTAGAAAGAAATATAAGGAAATCACCTAGAAGAGCCAAAAGGTCAACCACAAGACGAAAGAAAACCCCACTAAAAATATTGTATTCCAGCCAGTAAAGACCTTAGGACACAGATGACTTGCTGTAAATGTCCCCACCCTGATTCTTCTTGAGGAAGTCTGGCACTTTTGACTTTAGAACAAGAGGGGCATTGGGAGGAGGAGCATGATACCAGTGAAATGATTAGATATTAATAAGTTCTACTGTATTTTAAACAATAAATGTTTATTATTATTTAGACTTTCCTGTATTAGCTTGGACTGAGAATGCATTATTGTAGATAGACAAGTTATAACTGTTTTTTATATTTTAAGGTTAAGATTTTCATTAAACTAGCAATAAAATCTTCAATCTGTCTGCATAAGTGATATTTTCTTTTGCCAGTATTAAGTTGCTGAATGTGACAACAACTAGACAATGAAAATTACAAGATCAATATGAATATTTGCTCCTTTACTGGCATATGTTTCTCAAACTGAATGAAGATAATAAAGAATTCTGAAAACCTTCCTAAGTATTTGGCTGTGATTATTTATGAAGTGATACTTCTGCCTTGAAAAGATTTGGTACATTTCCATATGGAGTTGACATTTGCTGTTGCAAACTTGGCACAGAACAAAACAGGAAATAAGCCCAGAAAAAGTTTTGCTATGTTTTTTGGGGGGGTGAGGAGGGCAGGCAGGCGGGGAGAGAGAGATTGGGCGGGAGGGATGTTCAGTTTGGTAATGTTAAAAAACTCAATACGTAAATGCGCATTATTGAGATAATACTTCTTCTCCATTAATATAACTTTTATTTCAAGTTCTCACTGCAGTTGAAAATAGTCAATATATCAGCCCTTTCTCTGACATCAGCATCTTTATCTTCTATAATTGAACAGAAGAAGATAGCTTCTTTAATTAATTACCTGTGCAGAAAAACAATTTTTTTACTCATTAATTTTTATTTTGGTACAATTCCTTGAAAAATCTTCCTTCCTAATTACGTCATGGGGGAAATAAAATAAAATCAATACCACAGAGCATTTCTTTCTAACTCAAACATATCAAACTATTAGATTGTAGACACTCGTTGATTTCAAAGAATTCTGCCTAGATTTACATTCACATTCAATCAAGACCTAAGTTAGCTGTTTTTCTGGACAGTGATCACAGTAAGTGCTTTTCAGTCCTACTCTAGCCAAAATACAAGGTGACTTTGGTAACAGACATTTTGTACAGACTATTAGCTACTAGTTACCTTAGCATCAGGTCTTCATTGAAACTTTTTCTGAACTTCTAGGACCTCAGAGTATCACAGAGGCTTTCCTAAGTGCATTTGCCTAGACAAATGAATTTATACATACACATTGTTCGCAAGACTTGGGCTATACTATGCATGCAGTTCTCTGGGTAATTTAAGATTAAACATGGAGGGATTCCTCAAACGTTTCTTTTGGAGCAGCTTTCCTGTGTGACCTTGCAAGTAATGGAATTATCTGACCCTCCTCAGATGGAAGTCATAGATCTCCATCCCATTTTGCAGCCTTGAAAATATTATCTATTTAAAAAAAAAAAAATAGTTTTTAAATCTCTGAAAGCAAAGCCTCTATAATGGCATAGATTTTATTTATCTAAACAGATGTTTTAAGGATCCTTTATGACTCCCTAAAGCTGTCACTTTTACAAAGAGGTTGGAAAGTGTATGAGGGTATCACTCAATGTTGATAGGGTACCTCTGTTGATTTGGAAGGGATTTCGAAATCTGGTTTTGATCCCACGGAGTATAATATTACTTTCTGCTGAAACACATACTAAATTTCATTTTTCTCTGTGGGGTTTGGCTTGTAAAGAATGTGTCCTATTGTTGTTTCCTTAGAGATGGGAATTTAGTGCTCTAATAGTACACCAATTTCAGTTCTATTTACAAAAGCAGACAAAAAAATTAAAAGACTGAACACAACTTCCAGAGATTAACTGTTGTTAGGTGATCACTTCAAATACACTTATGATGAAAATAGCTGCTAAAGAAGATGGACACTGTCCCACATGACATTCTTGTCTCTGAGTTGGAGAGACTTCAATTTGATAGGTGGACCATTTGGTGGATAAAGAACTGGCTGGATGGCCACATGCAAAGATGGATGTCTCAATGGCTCAACATCCAGCTGGAGTCCAGTAACAAGTGGCATCCCTCAGGGATCAGTGTTGGGACCACTCTTGTTCAACATCTTTGTTGGTGACATGGACAGTAGGATTGAGTGTGCCTTCAGCAAGTTTACCAATGACACCAAGCTGTGTGGTTTGGTCGATACACCGGAGGGAAGGAATGCCATCCTGAGGGACCTTGACATGCTTGTGAAGTGGGCTAATGCCAACCCGAGGAAGTTCAACCATGACAAGTGCAAGGTCCGACACCTGGGTTGGAGCAATCACAGGCACAGCTACAGGTTGGGCAGAGAAGAGAT
>JAOEHY010017761.1:0-28452 GCA_025447955.1 Psilopsiagon aurifrons | reverse complement strand
GCCCATGGCAGGGGGGTTGGAACTAGATGATCTTAAGGTCCTTTCCAACCCTAACTATTCTGTGATTCTATGATTCATTCACAGGTAGCTTTTTGATTTTGATCTTTTGGGTGTTTTGTTTTTTTTTTAATGGTGCTTTGTGCAACTTCTAGCTAAATATGTTCCATATCTGAAAGATGAAATGGAAGTACCTTTAAGTCCTCCATGCAGACAACAAAGATCATGGGTTAATTTTCTGGCCACAGGACTTCAAGAAGAACCTATTTCTCTTGGTAACAGGTAATGAAAACTTAATAGTAATAAATCCTATTTAGTCATAAATAATAATATAAATAAAAAGTCATAATAATCATAAATCCTGCAATCATAAGTCCTCAAAATAAGTCCAAAAATAAGTTTAGTCTATTTGTAAATTAATAGTTATGTTCTTTGCAGCAGCTGCATGTATTTTGTGTTTTGCATGAAAGAGTGAGCACAGTGTATGATCCGTATTTGTGGCTTTTCAGGAGAGCTTGAAAAGGGAAATGACAGTCACTACTGTAGACCTCTTTCTCCTGGGAGACTTAACAACCTGAAAACCCATTCTCTTTTTTGGAGTAGGCAATAATAGACACTTATGTATATAGAAAGTATGTATGTATGTATGTTTGTATGTATGTGTATGCGTATATTTATACATATGGCAAACACGTATGTTGAGCAAGTATCACCTACAAATCTCCAGAAAAGATACAGGAAGAAAGTATTCTCTGTGGTTTTGGGATATCTCCCAACAATGGAATTGAAACCTTTTCATGCTGACATCGGATTAGGATTGCTTCATCTTTTCCTTTTCATCTTGTTTTCAAGGCTAGCATTTTTTTGCCTTGCTCTCTTTCTCACACATGCACAAAGAATTTAAATAACCTTTTGGGCTGGGAACCACAGTCCAGGCAGAGTTCACAGTACTATTTTACTTCATGAACCACCCTTGATGGCTCCTCTCACTTGTTTCTGTTCACTGTGGTGTTGCATGAAGTAACCCTCTGTATTGACCAGAAAAAAATTTGAATGAATGAATGGACTGAAAGTTTGGAGAGAAAGTAGATCCTTAAAAGGTAGTTTTATATAAATAAAAATTCAACAGATAATGATGTTAAACTTCATACCTCCAAGTCTTGTTTTATGTTCTTTATAGTATTTTGATTACAGAGCCCTCTAGGGAATACCTAAAATCTCTGGTATGGCAATCAGAGAAGTATCGGGACAATATGAGCTCTCTTTTGCTTGTTGGTAAGGATTTCTATTTTCTATTTTGTGATGATCAATTCCTAATTGATGTTGAAGAGTTCCATGTACATGGAGAAAATATAGCAAACAATATAATGGTGTATTACAGAGTGTACCTTTTGAAACGTTAAAGTTTATCCAATTAATGTAAGCCTCTGATATTTTATTATATGATTTTTTTAGTACGTATAAAAAATTAACACTATGGCAACATAAAAGTTGGCATGTCATGTGTCCTTCTATCAAGGTAATCTGAATGAAGTAAGATGTTTATTTCATTATCAAAATCTTCAACTTACTACTAGTAATAATGTTCAATATCTGTGGTAACAGAAATTTAGTAATCTGTTGAACGATTTTCTGCTATTTTTCCTTAAATAATGTTTCAAAATATGTATCAATCAATAGAAAAATACTGTAAATGGAAAATAATATTTTAACCTGACAAAAGCAGAGTTCATGTTTGGAAGCAAAATATGCAACACCAAAATAAGCTGCAGTTTATTTATTACAGCACCAGAGTATGCATTATATGTTCTTTCCCTTAATTTTATTTGCCTTCATTTTACAAGTCTCGGATTTAAGTTACGTATATTGAATTACTGCGTTGTCCCGTTCATTTGTACTTTCTTTTGTAATTGGAAACATTGTATGGTAAGCTTTGTACTGTTTGCATTAATGTTTTCGGGGGTAAGGATTATGTTAAGTCCTTGTAAGCATGACAAGTAAACCCACAGATTAATAAACAAGATTATTTTTGCCTTTAGTAAAGCAGCTACATATTGTTAGATCTGAAAAAAAAATACCTCCCCCTCACTCATGCCCTCAGTAAGTTAAAAGCAGACTTGCTCTAATAACACTAACTGCTTTGCTCTCAAGTCTTTTAATGGGCATTGAGTTACAAATGGAAGTATAAGCAGTAGTAGGTCATCAGTACTTGGGAACTTTCATTTCCAAAATAATGTACTGTTTTTGTGTTTCTGGATTATTAATCTCATATGCTGATTTCTTTTTTTTTTTTTTTTTTTTTTTGTAGAGCATCAGGCTGATAAACCTGCATGTCAGCATTATTCAGTTACAGAACTGAAGGAAATGCTGCCAGTTGAGGTAGAAGGACCAGTGCTTAGCTCACTAGAGGAAGGCTGGTGGCTTCATCTGGGTTTGAATCCAGTCTCCACAGAAACTTTGGAAAAATTAACTATGAATACCAGTAATGCAAATAGTTTGTTTCCTACAAAAGTAGAAACATTCACACAATTTACGTCATATCAGATAGAAAGTAAGTATCTTCTTTTTACAAAAGTGGTGAAAAGGCAAAGATCGGTACTTTAACAGAAAACCACACAGTGACTGTTACATACCTCCAAGAGAAAAGGAAATAGAAGATTGCTTATTCTCAAGAACAAAACTTGTTATAGCAACACAGAGTAGCAACAGTACTGCAATGTCACAAATGTAGAACAAATGGTAGGAACGACAGTGTTTCAACTACATAAAGTTGCCTTTACTTTTCACATGGAAGTGAAAAGTAGCCTCCACGAGCCATACTACTTTTTAATAAAATAGTTTCAGACAGGAGAGTGTCTTAACAAATAGTAATTTTTCATTGAAATATTTTAATAAAGTAGATATTCGTACAATCCTTTCTGCAGAAGGTCAGGAGGGTGTCCGTGTTATAGTGAGTATTATTTTGTGATGCTATTCAGAGGAGGGTTTTATGCTGACTATGGTTTCAGATGTAAACCGCTTATAAACTGAAGAATTTCTCATGGACCATTATTCACACCTATAACCAAACTTTAACACAAAATGCAGAAAGCTATTTAGATTTTATTGTATAGCTATGGCCTGCAAGGCGCCGGTTGTGATTGCAAAACTCCAGGGCTTGGTAAGTAACATGATATATTTGAAACAAGTAGGCACCGCTCATGAAAAATGTTTCAACTTGGCAGCTTTTGACATACTGGAAAGTGTTTAGCTACTGTGTGGCTATAAACACCCATGAAGCTAAGCGCTTAGATACACGGGTGTGCAGCAGCAACGCAAAAAAAAATTGCTGTTCTAGTGAAACACTGCTTTAGAAGAAGCTAATTGCATTCCTTGTTTGCTTTTTGCTCTTACTAAAAAAAAAAAAAAAAATCCACTAACAAAAAACAAAACCAAAACAAACAGCCCCTAACGCTATGAATTTTTAAAACTTTCTTCCTAATGAAATGTATTTCATCCCAGTTCCTAGAAAACTAACATCAGAACCACCATGCAGGTGGTGAAAACTTCTCCAAGCAGTAGCCTGGCCTTCTGTTTTCAACACTGTACATTTTTACTTTGGGTTAATCTGTAAAAATTTTCAAGAAGAGGATTCTAATGATCTGGGAAAGCAGAAAGAATGAATTCTAAAAGGCTTTCTCTGTAATTATCCAAATTATTTAAATTCAAGAGAAAGAAGAGGAAAAAAAAGATTATGCTGCATCAAAGAAATTTAATTTTGTATTTTTTTTTTTTAGGGTGGCTTGAGGAGATGAATTCCATTACAAACCAGGAGCTCCTTTCTGCTGGAAAACATCAGTCAGGCAAAGCTATTAATCTCTGTGTGTCAACACAGACTCAAAAGCAGCACTTTTCTGTGCATATGGGTGCTGCATCACCTGCCAAAATTCCCAGTTTGAATGCACCTGTGGAAGAGCTTGCTGGAGGAAGCATAAAAAAGAATAAGGTAGAAGAGGAAATCTATTTTGTAAACCAAGAAAAGAAAACCCCCAAATCATCTGAGTCAGTCGACAGTAAAGATGTGTCTTCTGAAGAAAACAGCTCATCCAGTAGTGAAAAGCCTGCATCATTTGCACTTGTTACAAAATGGGACAATGATTCTGATCTGAGCAACTTTATCATGCTGAGGTCTAGACGTATGCTCACCGGAAGAGAGGAAAAAAATGATGTAGATAGTCCTGAGAAAGGTGTGTGAACCAGTTTATGCTAGTAGATTTATGGAGGGAAAATGTTAATGAAGTTAATGGTAACATTTTGATGATCTTTAATGTATCTGAATTTGCAGCCAAGGATCTTACCTTTTGTTTTTTTCTGTCAGGTAACTTAGCGGATTTTGGAGTTTTATTTTGGTTGAGGGTGGTGCTTTATTTTGAGGTTTAGGGTCTTTTTTGGTGGTAGAAGTGGGTTTTAATGAAATAGGCATATGAGTTTATTCCTATTCTGACAAAATAACTGAATGGTACTTACTCCAGAAGATCTCTTCTGTCCATGAGTTTTGAACTCCTCCTGGGCTCTTTGGAGACCTACTATTTTATCAGTTGTAGCTATCAAATTAATTGTAGTTATCAAATAGTAATTATCAGTACCTTAATTTTGTGGGACAAACATAGCCTAGACGATGGAAAAGAGTTAAAGTTCTCTGGAAGGAATCATCTGAGCCAGTTACCTTGGTGCAAACCCCTTGAAACAATGAGGCATAACAGGTCTTAGAGAAAACAAAAAGTTCTTGGTAGCCATGTTCTTGTTGATGACAATACTCATGAAAGAATCTCGAGCTATGCATCTAGCACTGCAGAAATGCAAGAGCAGAGGGGCAAAAGAAGTAGAAATCCCTTATTTGTTTTTTAAAATTTGTGTCACACAAAATATCAGGAGACAGTAATGTCTTGCCAGATTCACTTTCCAGGATAAAGTTGTATTAAAAAAATAATATTTTTAAATTTTTAGACTTGCATGGCAGTATTTTGACATAAATTTTGTCTGTGTTTCAGCTGCATATCCCAGCATCCAAAAAAAAAAAAAAATAAAAAATAAAAATACAATTGTTTCATAAAAAACCTTGAATCAGAGAATTGGGGTAATTTATTTATGTAAGCTTGCCATTTCTTTAGTGGCAAACATATGTAGCCTTGTGGAGGAAATTATTTCTTAGTAAAAGTCAGATACCGGTAGAGACGCATAACACTTCCACGGCCCCAGAAATTAACAGTCGCAATTTTAAATGTAGGACTGCGAGGTACTTGAACTGATGTTTTATGCTGCCATCTAGTGAGTTCAGGCTGGAGCTGCATCTCCTATCGAGAAATCCAAGCGCGTTGAAAGACAAGCCATATTATATCTGCGAATAGGCTTGTGGAGATTTAATTGGGTTAAATGCAGTTTAGAATGTTTACACGTCGACTATAGAGTTGCAGATGAGTTATGCCTGGTATATAGAGAACCTGTTATAATGTACAGTTCTTACCACATTAATGTAGAAATTATGTAAGTAATTGTATACTTTAGTAACAACTGCATTTTTTATTTAGGGTGATTCTAAGTTTAACTGAAAACAAGAAGTGCCAGCACTGCTTTTAAGTCTCTTTTTCTATTGTCTTTGTTGTTTGACTCATTTTTTAAAGATGTCATTGTGTATAATATTTAGCTTAGAGAATACACCAGAAGGGAGTACTAGAAACAGTTCATTGATTCAGTTTCAACCCTGTATAGCTTTGTGAACTCAAGAAGTTTTTTTAACATCTAAGAAAAGAATTCTGTTTTCTTTTTTCCCTTCTGTGTTTAATCAGTTTGTTTTTTGATGAAACTGACATTCTTAACTAGAAAAAATCAGCAATATTTAGGAGACACTTATTTAGCCAGACCCCCTCTCAAATATCAAGAGCTAGAGCTGCCAAAGGAAGCTCTGTTGTCAGCAGCTGCAGCTCATACATCACTATTTTTAAGGAAGAAAGGAAGGAAATACTAACAAGTTGTGAAGGATAGCTATATGACAAGAGAAAAGGTTCTTTTCAATAAGCATTTGCAGCTTCGATGTTCTTTTGGTCACTTACAATAGCTAACCTTTTCTAATCATCCTCACTGAGATATCTCTCTGTTTGATCTCCTTATAGTCAGCAGCATCTTTCCTCTCATATATGTTTTTTCTATGTATAAGGGCAGATGAGCTTTCCTATGGACCTGTATTTCAGAGCTCCTCATTTTTCCCAGCAGTACCAGCTCCTCATGAGGAGCAGTACCAGCTCCTCATTTTTCCCAGCCCTTTATTCCTGCCCTAAGGAAGAGGAACCTAATAATGACTGACTTTTGAGGCTGTGGAGACCTCATCTCTCAATGTGTCTCAATGGTTTTTACATACTATATGAGCCCATGAACACAGTAAAGAAGTTTGTGAATAGAAAATGTGTGTGGCATAGAAGCTTACTTAACTTGAAAATATTTTTGCTTGTAAAGTAATTTATAGAACATCTTTCTTATTGATCTAGTTTTGTGATACTTGTAGATAAATGTTCACTTTTGGTTTAACCATTTAGTGCTACAACCTGAAGAACAGCATACGCATGTTCACAAAGAGGACAGTTCTGTTTGTCAGACTGTAAGAATAGAAGAAAAACAAGAGAACGAGGACAGTATCACAGTCAATATTCAAGCATCAGGTATACTATTTTTTGGATGTGCTTTATTTTATGCAGCTTTGCGATAGAATTTTGTATTAAATAGTACTGCTCAGGCAAATACGGAAATTATTTGGCTCCTTGTGACTGAAAATATTCCAAATAGATACTTGTTTTGACACAGGTGTGAGAAGAGGCTATGTCTTAAGACTAAACCAGATTGCATGCAAACTGAATAGTACAGACTTTGAGTTATGTGTGATCTAAATCAGCAGATATGAAATCTCTCTGTGCCAATCAGTAGCCTCAAATTACTATTCTGCATTTTGTTCTCTGACAGAGTAAATGAGAGAACTGAAGAGAGAAGGGATTGGTGGTCATTTTAGTAGAGAATGTCTGTAACACAGTAGTAATCCACTATGGATTTATCTCATACACAACGGAGCCTTACCCTGTGAACTCTTGCTGTTGTACTTTTCATGGCGTTTTATCAAAAAACGTGCACAGACAATTTTGTCATGCAGTAGAAATGATGGAAAAGATATTTACCCAAGCTATTTTACAACCCTGGTTGCAAGAATGCCCAGTGCTAGAAAGGCCTTGCACAGATTAGTTTGCTTTTCAATGGAAATGTGTTCACTCCGTGAGTTTAATGAGAGCCTCTTTCACAGAAACAGTGGAAGAGTAGAGCAGTATTTTCATCTCTTCTCATCTGAGATGGGAGTCACATAACAGCTATAAGCTTTTTTTTTATTTTTTTTTCTTTAATAAATTTTGAATCAAGACTCCTTTAATGCAACTGAGAAAAAAATGAAAGCTTTTCCACAGTCAAAACAAAATCAACATTTTGCAAAAGTAATATTTATTGGGACTGAATGCTCTATTACAGTACTTGAGATAGTGTGTTTCATCATGATGGACTTGCACATGAAGGAATCTTTATCAAAAACAAGCTATAGCCAAAGCAGAGGTTAGAAGGATTCACAAAAGCATTTCACTTAACAGTGGAACATTGAAGTTGCATGATTAGAAATACACTTCAAAACTAAAATGATACATTAATACAGGAATGACAGAATGATACTGTACAATGGGCGTCCAAAGTACTGTAGCATCTGACCTGTTTCCATAAAGACTGAAAAACTGGACATAACAATATACCTTTTATTAAAAAATGCTTAAAAATATGACGTTATCAACTACTCTTATGAAATAGTGCATTAACCAAATGAAGTTAGCTCAGCTGCTAGTTGAATAAAATAATTTGTGTGGATCAGTTGAAAATATTTTTTGAAAAAGGAAATTTTTTAAAACAAAGAGTCGCAGAGTTCTGATCTTGTTGATCTGATCAACTCCACTGTAATTTTAAAAAAGGGTATGGAAGAATTTCACCTTCCTGCCTGAGGAAAAGGGCATCCCTTTCAGCTCATTCAGCGATTGATGGCTCTGTCATGGATGCCAATAGCAAGAAACTCAGTCCTAATTTGGGAAGAATTTTTGAAAAGCTACCCAGAAGCTATTAAGAACTGTTAGTGTGAAAGTGCAAGCAAACTAACAGAGACGTTAGAAGTTATATACCAGGGAAGGGGATGGGCTGTTTAAGTTGAATTTATAGTAACAAGTGGATATAAAGGGACTAAGTCTAAGTTTAGCCTACAAAGTAGATGACGCTGTAGTACCGTGAAATGATAGTACAGTCTTAGTGGGAGCCACAGGAATAGAAAGTCCTAACTTTTCATCATGGAGTTTGATCACTTGAAGAAATGTATGGAATAACATGGCTGCCTGCTCTGATGATCAGTGTAATTCCACCACCCAGGAGGCTCCCTGGCTAGCAACTCTTTTTCTATTAATGTTACAGCTTTCATGAGGAAGTCAGTGTTGTTTATGTTTTGCTATATCTTTTAACTGTTCTTGTCCAGGAATAGTATGCTAAACCAAACTTTTATTATTGTGTTTTGTTTATTGTGCTATACAGAAAGCCAATGCCAGGCATACTGCCTTTTGGAAGAAGCAGCCACTCCTATTCTAGAAGATTTGACACATATAAGTGTGCTTGCTTCTGTAAATTGGAGATTTGACAGCATTAAATTTGATCATACAAGATTTTTCTTAAAACAGCAAGAGAAAGTAATATGTGACCATTTTAAAGAAGGTATGTCTTTATGAAAATAGTAATAGGTTTTTTCTTCTTTAATACTACTACAGGTTTAATTGGTGGTACAAGGTTCAAAGTATTTGATAATGATAAAACATTCAGCAGGCTATCTTGTAGAGATAGAGTAATTTATTTCAACTTTTCTGTCCTAGTTCTTCAGCTTTACATTGACTAAATTCAAAATTGTAACACAAAAAGTATTCTAAATTAATTTCATTTTTAAATATTTTAGCTGTGTGTTAGAAATATTTCTCCTTTATTAAACAACATTTAATTATTTTTTCATGCTAGATTTTGAAAGTAAATCTGTCTATGTGGTTTGTTATTTCATTGCTTTTAATAGCTGTTGTTTGTCACACCTGCATGATGCAAAATGCCAAGACCACTTTAGAAATTAGGAGAAAAAAAAAATCCATATGAATTTGGTTTCTTTCTGACTTCATTTCTCTTCTACATGGCATGCAAAAACCCCTATAAAACCAGAAAAATGAAAACAAAAGCCAGCAAGATCAGTGACCCCTTACAAATATTTTTGGCTGTAGTTAAAGAGAAGATCTGGAAAGCCTCTTATCAGAATAGAGGCTGTGTTTGGGGAAGATTTAGAAAGCTGTTGGGTGTTTTGGATTTTTTTTTTGAGTTGTACTACTCACAGTTGAGAAATTAGTTTAAGGATGACATAGGCTGTCTACTACCTGACAAATTTTACATTATATCACAAGTTATGTGATTAAGCATTAGCTGTCTCAATTTTATTGCTTTCTTTTGAAATACACTGAATGTATTCTTGAAATTAAACTAATGATAATGAAATTACAAATGAGAGAGAAAGCAAACAGCGCTGCAGAATGACAGCCTGTGTTCTATAGAATTACTGTATTTAGATTGTGAGCAGCAGGGTACTCTTAATTTGAGGTAGCTTACAAAGAACAGCTAACACCATCTTCACAAACATGAGAAAAACTCAGTAACTATATCTGTACTGGTGAGTCATATAAAGGAGAACATTACTGGGAAAATTATACAGAGAACTACTACTGCTTCTCAGAATCAAGGAAAAAATATCCAAGTCTGCATTTTAATTCAACATTAATTTAAGAAAACTGATATCCTTTCAAATGCCATTAATGTGCTGTAAATGTAGCCTAAAGTAGGAGGTTGGCCAAGTGCCAAGCGTATTGAAACTTCAGGCCCTTCTTTGCTTGTAGATTAGCTGTACTAAAATTAGGTTGCTAAAATTACAGCAATGAAGTCAATGAAAATGTTTAGCAGCTGAAATACTGGTGAGACAAATAGTTAATTATTGGACCTTCCTTTTAAGGGTGTTTGCAGAAGAACTGATAAAATTTACAGATCCCTTCCAAAAATAACTTTTTTTGAACTCAAAATTGACCAATGAAATATATGGGTCTTTGAACTGCAGCTCAAGGAAGGCAGTAAAAAATCTTTGTTGTTGATTTAAAATTCAAAAAAAAGGCAGGTTGATTTAGCTACTGTAGTCTTCTGAAGTGACAGAAAAGTATGAGGTGGGTCTTGCATTTTGTTTGCAACTAAAGCAGGAGATAAGAATTTTCTTTCTGGAAGGTCCAGCAAGACTTGAATGAGGAAGACTCTGAAAGATCTAATCTATTCATAATTAATATTTCTCTAACTGTATAGGAGATACCAAAACCTCCCTGGGAACTTACTTCACTCTTCATTGCCTTCCTGGTTTTAAACTGTGTCATAATATCCAGTCTTATTCTACCTGACTCCAGAGTATGCTGGTGCATTTTCTCATTAATCCCCCAGTGAACATACAAAGCAATCACTTACTATGATGATACTGATCTATTAGAAGATTATTATTATTCCCCTGCTGTTTTCTCTTTCTGCACTAAATATCACCAAATGCTCCATTATTTCGTCATAAAATGCAATTGCCTACTCTCTCACTTTGTTTCTAGATGATATATATTCCTCACTGAGTGGTGTCAGGAGCTGGACATAGTCCTTCAGTTTCAGCACCTTCACTGACAGAGATGAACAGTCACTTTCTGTCTTTTGATACAGAATAACGCAGGATCTTTGTCTTCCATGCTGTTTCCAGCTAATTCTTTATGCTGTATTCATAGTTTGATTTCTTTCCTTCCTGAGTGCTTCACCTGACTGTCTGAATTAAAAGCTATTGATCCCAATAATCAGAAGTACCTAATATTTTTCTTGTTTAGTGCATCTTGTTCAGTAATTATTTGATCAGATCTACCAGATCCAAACTTTCAAAATTATGTCTATTTACATGTGTTAGATGAAAATCCTGAGATACCAGGATCTTTTAAATTTGTCACATATGTATAGTATGATTTGTGATTTTTTTTTTGTAGACCACCCCTGTGTTTTCTATTTGTAAAGGTGAAATAGATGAGAAGGAGATCATGCTGTTCAGACATGCTGCTCTGGTGCACCTGCTGGTGACAGGTCGAGATCTTCTATTAACATGTGGCTTGGACACAGCACTAGGTTTGTTTTTAGTAATGAGTAATGACACCCAGAAAGCTTTGTGTGTATTCTGCAGTCCAGAATTCATGTTTGTAGGCTGTGATTCTTTGCCTGCATACCTCCCATTTGGATAGCTCCCATGTGGATTCAATATCATATTCAACTGCCTTTGCTTCCTTATTTCTCTTTCATCATTAGAAATGAATTCACTACAGCTTGCCTTTGATAGTGTATATGCTCAGTTCATGACTAATATACCAGTCTTTATGTTATTACGTGGATTTGCCTAAGAAACATTCATGTGAACTTCCACGTAGAGAATGGATTGTTAGGTATCTCAGAATGACAGATTTTCATTGGAATCTCTGTGTAAACTGAGAAACTTGCAGAAATGTGAGTTCCTTTGTTGTTTGCAAACAAAAGCTGCTGGTGTCTGCAGCTATAGAATGTAGTGTCTGTAATTCTGGCTAAGATCGTACAGCAGATACTACAAGAGGTATAGCAGAGAAGTTTTGTGTAGGCCATTTATGTGCCTGATTAGCTGTAATTGTATCTTTCCATGGAGACTGGGGATTTTGTGGGGGGTTTGGGGGGTTACTTTGCTGGGGTTTTTTGTTGGGTATTTTTGCAAGGTCCCTTCACAAAAATTTAAATTTATATGTATATCAAGCACAAACTTTGGCAATTTTCTTTTATAAGTGCAAAATTAATTTATTGCTTTATTAACAGGTTATTTATCCAAGGCAAAGACTATCTATAAAAACATCTTAGAATCCTGTTTGAATAACATCTGGAGGCAGTTGAAGATTGTACAGTACAGCAGCCAGAAAAACCATGAAACAAATCCCAAAATAACAGAGCTTCAGTGTCAAATGTTAAATTGGATGCAAAGTTATGGAGAAAAACACAATGTTAAGGTTAACAATGTAAACAGTTTCTCTAAGCAAACAAAACTGCTCCAAGCTATGTAAAGAATTATAAAGCTGTCTTTCAACAAGGGTTGGTTTGTGGAAGAAAGTCTTATAACTAGCTTTCCAACATGAAGACCTGTATCAGGACCAGGGCAGGTTTCTGTTTGCCCTTGTTGCATGCCTAGAGTAACATGCACATCATTATTTTTAACATTGCCAGGGCATTCATCTTGTTGTAGGTGGTTTTGTTTCCCTGGTAATTATTATTTTATCACATCTTTTACCGAAAATCATTTTGAAGACCTCAATCTTTTGATGAAAAGTCAGGATTATACATGTGCGGCTCAAAGAACACACCATGGAGTATATGGGTACTGTTATGTATAAACAACCTCTACGTAGCCCATTTATCAAGCCAATTTCCTGTCATTATAATTATATAATAAGTAGATATCCATAACTGATAGTTTATTATGGCATGGAGGATAGACTAGAGGATTTTTAAGTTATCCAAAGATTTTTTTCATGATATGTGAATATTTTGGGTGATACTGTGCAGTGCAAAACACCATTGCACAATATTTATTGTTTATTTACAGAATACCGCATAATGAAACAGAAGGGATAAAATGCATAGTGTAAGTTCCATGACTGTTTGGAATAGAATTTCTGCTGCTGAACGCTCAGCCAAAGAAGACAAATCTTCAAGCTTACTTTCATTTATTCAGACTTTTTTCTGTACTTCACTCCCCAGATCTCTCTTCTTTTGTTTCTGTGAGCTAAGAGCTCTGAATGTCTTTTGATAAAATTTCCCTGAGAAGAAAAATGTAGTAGCTTATGGTACAACCTTTTAGAACTTAAAATGCAAATGAAGCAACCAAAATGAGATGGTGTTGATTGTCTTGGCCTCTGTCCTTCAGTAGACCCTCTAAGCTGATTTCATCATCATTTTCTTCTTAAGGGCAACACATTTTGCTTTGTGGTAGGATTATGCTATATTAGGAGATATATGACACCTTTGTCATCTTAATGTCAACCCAGAGGCAATTTTGTTCATCTTGGATAAGAGGGGGCTGAGGTGTGACCCTATCAGTGTACAACTCCCTCATAGGAAGCAGCAGAGGTGGAGATGCTGATCTCTTCTCTCTGGTGACCAGCAATAGGACATGGGGAAATGGAATGAAGCAGCATCAGAGGAAGTTCAGATGGGACATTAGGGAAAGGATCTTCACTGAGAGGATGGTCAGTCAGTGGAACAGGCTGCCCAGGGAACTGGTCACAGCATAAAGCCTGTCAGAGTTTGAGAAGAGCATCAGGACAATGCTTTCAGTCCTATGGTTTAATTTGAGGTAGTCCTATAAGGAGCAGGGAATTGGACTCAAAGATCCTTATAGGTCCATACCAACTTCAGCGAGTCTATCATACTATGATTGTGATTCTGGAAAACGATTCCGTTTTTGCCGCCTGCTTCGTCAACCTGGTGTTTTTTGTGCAAAGGAGAAAGAAAGATGTATAGAGGCTGAAAGAATAATTTTTTTGCAGTACAAGAGTTTCTTTTACTTGTTTTCTTCCAGATACTTATCATAACAAGGATGGACTCTGAGAGAGAAAAAGATGCCCTGATTCATGCTTTATCTAAAATAGAAGGTAAATAGTAATTTTTATGTGTATTTCTTGAAAGAAAAAGTGGCTATTATTGTCTGCTTTGCAGCATTCCTGTTTGTATGCTTTTTTGCAGGTATTTCTCCCTTTTCCTCTCATCTGGAACATTTCTGTATACTTTACTTACTGTTTTCTCTTTCCTAATTCTTCCTTCAGCTTTTTTTCTTTCTTTTAATTTATTTTACCCTGATTCAGAGTTCTGGTATGATCTTTCCTGTTGCAAGAGAGTGATAGTTCATCTCTCAAGTCAAAGATATATACAACAGAACACAAAAGGAGATATGAGTAACCCATTGCCTAGTTATAATTGCATCTGATACCTGGGTCATACTGTCTCACTGGTTTTAGCTCATTAGTGGTCACAACTTTTCTTCCTTGCAATCTTGTTGAGAGCAATTAGAATTTAGAAGCCTTAACTGAGCTCCCTAGCATAAAACTGTAACTGAGTAGTTTGGTACAGATCATGATTTCCCTTAGCCTCTGTTGCTGACCTTATTGGCTAATTTGCTAAATATGTAAGCATAGCTGTAGCAATCTGTTAAACTCAGGGGGAAAAAAATACTGTTTGCAGTATCTCTCACTGAGGGACTATCACAGTCCCTCACTGATACAAGCAACACTTTCATCAATTCGTCATTTTACCCGTGATTAACTTTCTAGAAGGTTGTTCAACTTCACAGATTTAGCTGGTGAAACAAATATGTTTTAGGCAGATTGTTATTTGAGTCTCTTAGGTTTGAACTAGCTGCTGATTCCTTTCATATTGCTGTTTTAAATCCATTTTTTTAACTCCTTACTTCTTATCAACAGTGTCATTTATTACATTGTTCTTTTGCCTTTAAAAATATGATTAAATTTCCTGCGCTTTTAAAAGAAGAAAGCCTGTCTTCTAGAATGTTTTGAAAGGGAGGAGGCATGTTCACAATGCTTTTACTAATAACATTTAGTGAAAAGTGGTTTATTTGCTTTATGATCTGAAGTCTTGGTTGCAAACACAGTTAAATCCATCTAACTAAAGAAATGTATTTGTGTTATGCAGATACCCTTTTTGGCTACATCTTCCAGTCAAATTTAAAGTGTACATAAAGTGTAAAGAAATATAAAGAGGCAAAGATGCTTCCTTTTGCACCAGCATTTAATTTTTCATTTTAAGGTAATGAGGTAATCGGTTGTGAGTTTGTGAGAAATGAAACTTACTTACGTTACTTTTTGCTTGGGTTCAAAACCAGAAATTTCTAGATGATTGCACCAACCAGTGTAATACAACTGAAATTGTATAGGACTTCATCAGGACAGAAAATGTGGCACATAGAATTTTAATATCTTGTGTTGTCCCACATTTGCTGCTGTGCATTAATTCATACCTGCAGAGGCTCATTTTTTGATTGAAGCTTTTGTTCTCTCTATGCAGGTTTAAAAGCTACAGATTTGAATTCTGACAAAAAAGGAACCTTTTTAAGTTGCAAAGATATCATAAGCAAGTAAGTTAAATTCTTGATTTTGGGAAACAAAGTCTTTAGTCAGGATTAACATCACTGAAACTTTAGTTACTTTTGTTAATTTCCATGAGATTTTCCAGTCTGGAGTAACAATTTCAGAGTAGAGGTCACCAGCTTTATTTTGAGAGGGAAGAACTTAGGCAGCACCCCGGTAAAATGCTTAGTTGTGAGGCTTAGAGGAACTTCGACAAAACATGCAATTGCACAGATTTAACGTTTTATTTTGTTTTTCGTGTTTTAGAAAAACTTGTTTAAGAAAATGTGTAGGAAAGGTGGGGGAAGGCACAGGAGAAATAATGGCAGATTATGACATTGCAAGAAAATATGAATACTTCAGGTAGATAACTGGAGGGAGAGCAAGTACAGCTTTTAATTTTTAAACTAATTTTTAAAGAAATTACAGGTTTTAATTCAGGAAGGGTAAATACTTTCTGTAAATGTGTTTTCATCAGTGATATTTCTTAGAAGTAAAAATGTGTTTATTTTGTTCTGAGGATAATTGTATCTGAACTTAGTAATATTTTGATTATTTTTTAAGCCTTTGTAGATATTCCTGTGTTATTGTACATAATCAGCAAATTGGAGCTAACTTTCCTTGGACACACTTCTCATTAGTAGTGGAATATGATTATTCTGAAAACTCTTGCTGGAAAAATCTGTGCAAAAATCTGAATGTTACTTACATGACTTTTGAAACTACCCTTCCTGAAACAGTATGGATGGGTAAGTGCTTTGCAGAATTGTAATTAAAGAACAGGGCTGGTATATGAAAGGAAAGCATTTTCTGTTCCCTAAAATGCTACAGCCATGTGCCTGTGGAATAGAATGAGTAATGTGAAGGCTAAAGCTAAGCAAACAAGTGTTTTATCAATAAACTGGCAAGACAGGAAGGTGTTTTTCTTAGGGTGTGAGCTTTGACCAGGATACAGTAGTAAATGTTAATTGATAGAAGACTTATGCCAAGTATGCAGGTTGTTTACAGTTATTACAAACTGTATCCACCCTTCCTTATCCTAAGGGGATGTTGCTGTTAATGTAAATGAATACGAATTGAAGCTTAACTTCAGAGCAATTCAGAAGTTTCATTTGGGGGCAAGGGGAGCATATAAAGAAAGCATTTTAATGGATATGAATAAAAGCTACTTTTTTAAAAGATACAGCTACTGAAATACCTAAGTATTTTTGTTGTTGTTGTTATGAAACTATCATCTTACATGCAGAAAATGTTTCAGGGAATCACTGTAGTTCCTTTCTTCTGGAGGTGCAGATTCCATATGTATTTCTGACAACTGAAGGTCTTCTTAATATGCCAGATATTCTTCAGCTTTTGGAATCCAAGTGAGTAAAAATAACCTATTTAATCTTGCTGTCTGTATGTTTTCAGTTTTCCAGGACTTGTATCTTGTTCTATTATATTATGTAGTAGCCAGCTGGATAGCTACCTGGCTATCAGGTACATGGCTACAATTACACAATTCACATTTTAAGTCAAGAGACAAGAATGTATTTTTTCCACTGCAGCACCTTTTAAACATAGTGTGAGAAATACAGATGGTAGATTTCTCCATGCTGCTGAAGAGACATGCCAGTTTTGATCCTTTCTGTATCCTTGAGTCAGCTGTGAAGCCATTTTTGAGCTGTGTCTAATTACAGCTCAGTAGGGTGAAAAAAAATACATGTTTGACATTTAAAATTAGAATATTTAATATGACTCTGACCTGTTCAAATTCTCTGTTTGGCCTGGCCATGACCTAATTAGTCAGGAATTCTTTTTGCTACTTTCTTACTAGCTCCTTTTAGCACTGATGAAGAAATTAAACGTGTGAACAATGAACTGTATGGTCTCAGAAAAGCTTATAGTTCGCTTTTTTTGGTAATGTTTAATGCACTGCCCATGCAAGTTTCTAGAGGACTTACTGCTGGTGGGTTTAGGTCTCTTGTGCTTCCTAGGGATGAGGCCAATTAGTGTGACCATTGTCTCTTGTCATCTTACCCCCTTTGTCAGCCAAGACTCCCTGAAGGCACTACGCATTCATTCAGTGAGTCTGCTCACGCTGCTGGTTAAAGGAGGCTGTGTGGCTGGCAGTTCTCATTCACTCAGAAAAATTTAGGATCATACCAATAGCAGTCTAGGAGTTTTCACACAGCTTGCTTTCACTGTGCTGTACAGTCATGAAAGGAAGAAAAGAAATCCATATACATTTGATTATTCAAAAGGAGTATCTAAGTGTATTTTTTTTGATTTATCTTACTTAGTTTCTGTATTGCATCTGGTTTTTTGTAAACTTAAAGGCTGTATATTACAGTCCTGTTCTGTGTGGTTAACAACGTAATTGAATTAATCCAGTAATATTTCATTAAGTCACTGCTACATATCCTTCAGATGTGTCTTGAAGTTGAGCTTCAGCATTTGAGCAAGATCATGGTATGAAAGGACTCTGTAATTTTTAAAATTGTATTGAGATGTATATTATTCATTTCCTTTAAACAAATCTAATTATTTTATTTAGCTGAGATTTATTAAAATAATTTTTCTTCTTTAGGTACAGCATTACCTTCGTTGAAAGAAGCAGTAGTTACTCCTTGAGGCTCTGTGGAAGTACAGATCGATATGTTGTGTTGACAATAGATGAATGTACTGCTATCTATTTGCAGGTAAAAAAAATAAACTAGTATGTCTAATCTCTGTTTTGTGTTGGGTCACTTCTGCAACCTTCTAATCTATCTTTTTTTCCTCATAATTTTATTGAATTAATGCATAGTTTCACATTGCGATTTATTTCAAAATTCATTAACTCCAAAATTCTGTCTGTGCCAGTTTGGCAAGTTTAAAATGTTCTCATATCTGTAACAATATTTCTTCACAGATGTGTAATAGTTGACCTGAGATTAGATTGTATTAAATATAGTTAAAGGATGCATACTTGAAAATAGGGTCATATAAAAGAATGTTCTAATAACAAATTGAATGTATCTATGACTGCATTTTCTTACCAGTATGCATGTTAATTGCTCCCATTTCAGATTATCTGAATTAGCCTAGAGAATGGTTTGTCCTACTTTTAATAAAAAGATATAGTTTAGACAATAGCATAATACTTAAATTCTGGTATACAGCAAGACAGATGACTTTACAATTGGAAGAACTGCCACTGAAAGATAGATAAAGAGTAAAATGATTAATACTGCATGCACAACACATTCCTACATTGTACTGCAAATGCTACTGCAGTTAGTGATTTTGTACTTTATATATTCCATGTAAGTATTATATGATTTGTATAGGCTAAGTAAGTATTTCAGAGGTTTATAACAGTATTTTGCATTTATTAAAGTCCTCAAAAATCTGAGGAGTATCCTAAAAAGTTTGTAAGTGTTTCCTAATCACAGGAGGGAAAAAGAAGCATGAAGCAGTAAATTAGCTTTTTAAAGGTGAAACAAAATAAAAGCTGGGAATACAACCTAGCTTTCCTCACTCCCAGATGTGACTTTAATACCTATATTATCTAGCTATATCTGTGCTTGATCAAACTTCTGCATAATGCAGAGGTGCACATTAAAAGATTTTAACAGCCGTGGTAATATATTTATTTAAACTTTTTATATTAATTTTGTGGTAGACTATGGAAGAACTAAATTATGAAAAATCCTGTGAAGATGTAATATTGAGGCTGATGGTACTATCACTCCAATATACGTGCTGTTGGATTGTTTTCTATTCCAGAGAAAGACCAAGTTTAGAGTAAGTTATTAAATTCTTGTGTTGTCTTGGTATTTTTAAAACAAACTTATCACTAAAGGAAGGTGCTTACTGGAACAAGCTAACACTTTTTGTTCTTTTAATTTCTCTGTAGAAACATATTTCTCTTTGAACAACACAAATATTGCAAGCTCATATTTCTAGTGTGCTTTGAGCTTTTTATTTAGTTACAGTGTTCTCATGTGCCTGCTGAAAAACTCAGTGGGATGGTAGAAGTAATAGTGATCACTGAAGATGCAAAAAAGAGTTAGCAAAGATGGCTTCTATGTGTTAGGATTAGTTTAGGCTTACACAAGAAGTAAAGAAATGGTTGTTACAAAATAACAGGATTTGAGGCTGGTAATGCTAATGTGAGGTGTATTTAAAATCAATACCTCCAGAAATTTCACAAGGCTAAGAATATTAAATACTGGAATTATTCTTTGTAACTGTTTGAAGTAAATTAACCCCTACAAATACATGGTTATGAATTACTGTGTTATCATCACTGTATATAATTTTCAAGAGGGAGACATTCCTAAAGTGTTCTTCCATCAGTAATTCTGCTTTTACTGTGGGAGCACAGGGGTTTTTATATGTAGTTCATAAGGGTAAGTTCCTTTACTACCTACTGTGAGATTTTTTTTTTTTCTGTAAGTGGTAGATTTTCCACATACCGCCTTTCCTTTCTGTGTGATTTTATTCCAGTGACCAACCCTGATCCCATCATTTTGCTCCAAGCCGGGCTTGCTTTGCTGCAGTCTGACCCCATTTTGTTCCTCGCAGTGCATCTTTCAGCATTCAGTCACTCAATGCGCCTTAGTTCTCCTTTCACAGATACTGGTGCTCAGACTGCATTAGTATTCTCACTTCCGGAAATGAAACAGACATTTGTTAACACATGGAACAAACATTTTTGTATCATTACCTGTGCCTATTGAATATTAACAATCAGCTTTAACTGTTTCATAGGTACAGTCTCAGGGGAGATACTGTGCTTAACCTTGTCTTAATTTATGCCGCTCTAATTGAACTTACACAAAAGTCAGAAGACTTTGAAGTAAAGGTAATTTTTTTGGTAACAACATTTCTGTTTTAATTTTCACTGTATGGTATTGCGGAAGTGCTTAATCGAGTATATATATTCTGCATCAAAACCATAAATTAACTCAAAATTACTAAAATAAGTGAGAGGACATTAATTCAGTGCTTTTGAAGTCCATGAAAAGACTGTGTTGCCTTCAGTACAAGTTGGATCAGGTTCAAAAAGCAGCTGAAGTGGTTTTATGACTAAGAGCCAACAAAAGAGATGGTACCTTTAGTTTTATAAATTATTAGAACATGTATTAATCTTACTTATGTCTTAATTTGAAGTTTCAGATTAATGTTCTGTTACTAATGTAGTAGAAGAAAATCAAGTGTAATTTTCTCTACTGCCAGCTAGTTTGCTATTTTTTCAGTGTGGCAAAATAAATTAACTTTTTCATTATAAATAAGAATGTGCAGTATCGAGAATAATCAACATTAAAAAATGGGACAAAAGTTTCATTTGGTTTGCTGAGTTGATGACTTATTATTTCTTTTGCATGAGGCAAACATAATTTTAGGTATTTTTTACTTATTTGCATATTAGAATTTGATTCAAATTTATCTAATTAAATAAAGGTTAAAGAGGGACAAAGCTTTTTTCATGCTATGTACTCAGCAATGTAGTTCATCTGGATATTACTTACACCTTCAAGTGTCATGTCTTCTTAAACTATATTAGACATGTCAGAGTTACCACTTCTGATAGAAACTTATGTTATGCTCACAAGCTTGATTACATTTAAAAGACGTGTAGGATAAACTACTTTCACCTACATAGGATTTGTGAAAATACGGAGTGTAATTTGCAGCCAGGCTAGTAGTCAGAGGTTGGAGTTCGTCTGTGTGATAAGCAGGGATCAGATTTAATTACTCCACATTACCAGCTGTTGCACTTAGGGTCACCTTTAAGCTTTCCCATTTAACTTAGCAGATTAAGACATTCCTTAGTATAAGGTTTTTATGACCAAAAATATTATGTATCAATTACTTTTAGGTGGTTCTTATGCCAGGGATTGAAGAGACAGCACTAGTAATTCGTCAGATTGCTGACAACATTTTAATAGCATCTAATGCAAGTCCTCATGAGTGGCTGGACAAATCCTGGCTTTCTGTCTTGCCATCTGAGGTTTGTCTATCTTTACATTGAATCACACTGCTTTCTTCTTGTTTCTGACTTAGAAATTTCTAGGCTTTTGTTGTTGTTGTTCTCTTAAAATATATTATTGAAATAAGTATTATTATGTACAGAAACAAATATTTTGTATGTATCTTTGTACATACGTATATAGGGCTGGAGCACCTCCCCTATGAAGGCAGTCTGAGAGAGTTGGGCTTGTTCAGCCTGGAGAAGAGAAGGTCTGGGGAGACTTAGAGCAGCTTCCAGGACCTTAAGGGGGCTTCAGGAAAGCTAGAGAGGGACTTTTCGTAAGGGCCTGTATGGGAAGGACAAGGAGTTTAAACTGGAAGATCAGAGATTGAGATTAGACATTAAGAAGAAATTCTTCACTGTGAGGGTGGTGAAACACCGGCACCAGCTGCCCAGAGAAGCTGTGGCTGCCCCACCCCTGGTAGTGTTCAAGGCCAGGTTGAACGGGGCTTTGAGCAGCCTGGACTTGTGGAAGGGTCTCTTGCCTTACACTAGAATAGTGAATAGTGCTGCAAACAGACTTGCTTTAATACAAGATAGCAGAAATCTCCGTAACTGCTTATGCAGTAGCTGACATTTGATATTTACAGTAAAATCTTGAACAAGTCTATTAGTCACAGGCAAATATATGACTTTATCTTGTATATTAAAGTTTTCAAGTTAAACTTACAGATTCAGGCATTTTATATGGAAGCTCTGAATTCATGTAAAGCGAGATCGTTTTTGGCATTTGCAAAACTCAGAAGCATTTTAAAGCAGGTATTGACAAGGACTTTAAAGTGTGCAATATTGTATTATAGGTTTTCCAATTTAGAGATTAAGGTTACCAGTAAAAATCAAAGAGGCGTCATTGGTTGTATTTTGTCCCTGTTAAACATATTAGATCCTGGCACCTGCTGAGTTCAGAGTTTCATGAAAGTCAGGAACCAGAAACTGTGATTCCTAAAATGCTCCAGTTCTGAACTTTCTGCCTTTCTGAACTTTTTGTGTGACATTCAGCCTTCCCTTAGCAACTCTTGCTCTAGGCACATGTCTCATTGCTGTTTACAAACACTGCAAAACACAATTAGCATTGTCAGCTTATTTTGACTTAGGGAATCCTCTTCAAAATGGAGAATAAACAGTTAATGTGATACTGTGTTTTCAAATCAAGTTTATATCACTAGTTTCACCCTTTAGAATAGAAACAAGCATCTTTAGACTAGCTTTCTATCAAACTATGCAGAACTTACTCTTGCAAAAATAATACAGTTGTATCTGTAGTAAAAAAAGGTTTTCATCATGCTACAGAAGTACACTATTTGAAAGCTTTATTTCTGTGTTCCACTGTATGATCTATTCCTAGGGATACCATTCTGCAAAAAAAGAAAAAAGGAAAAAAGAAAAAAAAAGTTTGTCAGATATCAATCTAACTAAATAATTTCCATTTCCAGACAGAGAAATGCCTGCTTACTTTTCCATGTGTCAACCCTCTGGTTGCTCAACTTATGTTAAAGAAGGGAATTTCACTGAATAAGTTGTTTCTTGCAAGCTTTGATCAACTTCAGGAACTTCTGCCGGAGGTTCCGAAAAAAGTTTTAAAGGTTGGCCAAAATTAATTTATGTATTAGATCAATGTTTTTGCACTGTTGTAATACAGTTGGGGTTTTTTTATCTGATGCTACATGCACATTTGTTGGTATCTTTTTAAAACACCTGAAGTGTTCAGCCTGATAATTCTCAGCAGATTTTTTTGAAGTCAGTTCTGGACTAATGAAAGAGAATAAAGTATATTAAGGTATTGATTTTCCTGTGCTTCAAGAGAGAGGCTATTACTTACTCTCCTTATAAATTTAAGATGGGTGGAACATTGTCTACTGTACATGCCCCTCCTTCCCCATTGATCTCTTTTTTCTTTCCAGTAAACAAAATATTATACATCTTAGAATCCTATCAAATGGTTTAACTTTTCATATTTGTCAGTGTAGACATGTACTACAAACACTGCTCAAGAATCTTTTTCTCTGTTTCAGCATTTTAGTGACATGACATCTTCATACAGCCAAAAGGCTGCTGCTCCACTAGAAATACCAGTGAGAGGTACACCACCCCCAGAAAAGCAGAATAACTTCAACACATTCTATCCAGATTATAAACTAAACCATCAGTCTTTAGGACTCCTTGGTAAGACACAAAACACCACAGGTAATATCTTCAATTACTGGGAAAATGTAACTAAGTGAAAATCTGAGTATATTAGAATCTGTATCTTCTAATAATGGAAAGGTCTGAGGAGACAGACTGCAACCAGAATGCTCAATGGCATCTTGGTTTTCTGTAAATTGTAGAGAAATAAGCTATCTTTTCATTCTCCAAACAGAATGATTCAATTTTTTTCTCTACCAGGAGCAACTCATATGAGTTCTGAAGCCTTAATTCCTCCACTGAATCCTCATCGGGGCTTTTTTTACTATGATGCTCCAAGCTATTTGCAAAAGAAATCATGTTCTTCTGAAGTAGTTACGGGAAGGAGGCAGAATTTCTTTGCTGTGCCAAAGGACTGTGAAGATTTTGCTTATCTAGATGTTACTAATTCTCTTCATGTTCAGAGACAGCCTGTGAGGGTGCATTGTAGCTCTGATGATTCTTCCAAAAACTCTGAAAAAGAGAATTTCTTCACAAATTTCAGTGACTGTGAACCTCAGGAGAGCTCACAGAGTTTTCTAGCAGAGTTCAGAGACACGACATTTAAGAGCCCAGAAATTCTGATCAACCAGACCCCATGGAATGACTCTTCATCCACAGGCCCATGTGATTCATTTGCACCTGAGGGGTTCCTCTCTGATTTCTTTGTTGACCCAGATGAGCTTCAAAGTCTGAGTTTTCACCAAATAGGTAGAAAAACTAAAGAAAAGAGAAAACAAAGTCTGCCATTCTTGTGGACAAAAGAAAAAAATAGAACAGGTATGTCTAAAGCATATGTTTGCTGAAATTCAGTTTGTGAATTGACTGAAACAGAAGTATCTGTATGACTAGATTTTGTATGTTCTTCAGTTAGTTGTTAAAATAAATGCAATCCAACTGTTGCATGTTTCCTTTACTAAAAAACTTAGTTGTATATGCTTGTCTTCTGTGTTAAAAGTTTCCTAAACATTTGTTTTCTGGTTTGAGCATAAAGAATATTAAAAATAAATGAACAAACACACAAAACCAAACTAAAACCAGAATTGTATTACTGCCATTTTTTTTCCATGGTAAAATATTGGAAAATGTAGTTTTCCAATATCGTAAGATTCATCCTCCTCTTTCTTTGACAATGCCTGAAATGTGCATAATTATCATGCCTGAGTTTATTTAAAATTATGAGAAAGATAGCTTTGTAAACATAGATTTGGACAAAAGGGTTTTTTTCTCTAAAAGACAAAAAGTAGATACAGCAGATTCTGAGAGTGAGATATAGATACTTCTAATGGCTGTGTTTTACTCTTGGTGTAGATGGATGAAGAATTTCACCCTGAAAACTTTAAAGTTTTGTTCATACAGTTCTCTTATTCTTGGATTATGTTTTTTCAGTTCATGTCTCCAGGGCTAAACTGTTTACTTGAAATCATTCCAAAGCATATTTCTTCAAATAGATGGTATAGTGTGCACTTCAAAACTTTGTTTACCCTGAAGGTGTATACAGACCTTACTTAAAATCTTCTGTATTCTCTTTTTCTTTTTTTTTTTTTTTTTTTTTTCCTGTAGTTTTTTAATCTCTGGTTTTCATTCTCAAATATAGTTAGCTTGAGGCCTTTTTTGATAAGCCATAATATGTATCCATGAAATCCTAAAAGTAAGAAAACATCAGTAGTCCCTGTTAGACCATGTATTGCTGTATCATATATTGTAGGGTGGTTTTTTTTAATTCTGATGCTTCCCTATAGGTGAGTTGCCATCTTCTTTAAAGATCCAAGGTTAAGCTTTTTAAATAAAGTACCTGACTCCTAGTACAGATGATTTAATTTATATTTTCTTGTTGCAACCTGTTGTTAAACCTGTTGCTGGTACAGCAAGGTCAACATAGCATTGAAATACTTTCACTAAATAGATCAGACTCATTCCTGAAAACACAAGTAACTAAGTGATACCATTATGTTTCTCGGGCTGCTTAAGGTGATTATGCAAGTAAAGAGAAGAAAATTTAATTGGATACAGTGAACTGCTTTTGAGTTTCACCATCTGTAAGTTAAAATGTTTATACAGAAACTCTGAACAAACCTGTTGCCTCTCCATTGTGATTAAACTTGAGACCTGGGGTATCACTGGGTAGGTAACAGCATTTCAGGAGCCTAAAACTGTCACTGATAGTATAAAATTCTAAATACTGTAGTTTCAGTAGAGATCAGAGTTCTTGTAGAACCGATTTTACACTATTCTGTAAACACTGTGATCATAGAATCATAGAATGATAGGATGGTTTGGGTTGTAAGGGACCTTAAAGATCATTCAGTTCCAGCCACCCTGACATCGACAGGGACATCTTCCACTAGACCAGGTTGCCCAAAGCTCCGTCCAGCCTGGCATTGCACACTTCCAGGGATGGAGCATCCACAGCCTCTCAGGGCAACCTGCGCCAGTCTCTCACCACCCTCACAGTGAAGAATTTCTTCGTAATGTCTAATCTGAATCTATCATCTTTCAGTTTGGACTGATAGTCTTTGTGGCCTCCTCTGGACTTGCTCCAGCAGGTCCATGTCCTTCTTCTGTTGGGGATCCCAGAGCTGAATGCAGTGATCTCCGAGTAAAAAGCTTTCTGTAATACTCTTCCAAGTAGGACAGAATTATACTTAAATCTGAATCAAATAAAAAAAAAGGAAAAGTGATTTGGGGTTTAGATTTGGGAAGAATAGGGTCATTTTACTTTATTATTCAATAGCCAGGGGAAAAGTAAGTATAATAAATACTTGCGCATGGTAATGCAAAACAAACCCCCACAAGGCACAAAACCAAATCCCACCTTACTACTGTGAAAGCTTTCCGAAGCCCCAGATTTAAGAAATGTGAAACGCCAAGTTTAAGAAATTTGCATAGAGTCAAGTTAAAAAGACACATTGGGAACCCTCAGGGATTTCTTCAAGCTTAAGATCAAATTTTCATTAAGCCACAAACAATGCCAGTATGCCAAGCCAGTGTTTCCGCTGGAACAGATGAAATCCTTAGATCAGCGTTAAATGTTTCTGGCAATACTTTTTGTAAAGACTAAACTTACAGTAACTTATTTTGAATAAGCAACTACTCAAATATTTTACTGTAAAAAAAATCTTCAGAATGTAAGTAGCTTTTTTAAAACTACTTAGAAACATGAACATGGCTCTGGTTAAAAAGAAACAACTTTCACAATTATTAAATAGTACTGAGTGTCAATGAAATAGAAATAAGCATTCATTTTTTTGTTGAAATATAGTGGTTAAGCCTAATATGGGTTGATGTACTTATATTGCATAATGTCCTGTATTATTACTACAGGATGATATGCATAAAAATGATCAGCAGTAGTAAGAAGTAGTTAATCCATATGCATTTGAATTTATGGCAGTTGATACTTTTCACACAGAGCATACTGGTTAGAGCAAAGTCTGTTACTTTCTGAGAAACACATAGTTAAGTCTGCATACACATTGTATTTGTAGTTTATCATATGTAAAATTTCTTTCCACTTCTTTTCTAGATTCAGGATTTGCAGAAGTACCAGAGTTCAAAAAACGAAGACTGACGTATGAAAGAGTCCCTGGAAGAAGTGATGGACAAACACGTCTTAAATTCTTTTGAATGGGATGGAATTGGGATTTGTATACTACACACAGTTCTTAAAATTCTTAGTCTTTGAAGGGAAATAGATTAAATTGATTTTTTTTTTGTTCATTTTTAGAGAGAAATTAGGGTTTGTGAATCTTTATTAATTCAGAATTTTTTTGTATGTTTTAAAAATTTTACGGAACAAACTGGTTCCTTGAATTTGGAGAGTAACTGTTTCTCTGTTCTCATGGGTGATACAAAGTTGCTTTCTCACTCTTTATGCGAAAAATAAAATGTGGATGAAAAAAAAACCCAGACAGTGAAGCTAATATAATTTTCAAGGCACCTATGTTTGTTCCCTGAGCATGCAGCTTTACAGGCTTGAAGACAAACCAGATATGCTGGACTCTCAAGGGTGCTCATAGAGTTTTAGAGCTTTCTTGCACTCACAGCTGTGACTCTGTATTTTCCCTTGGGCACAGTTCCACTTCTTCACCTCTGCAGCTCCTTTAAAAACTCGTGTGATAAGTTCCTGAGCTGCCTTTTATCATAATTAAGCTACAGAAACAACCTATTTGTTTTATGGATAGTTTTATTTGTTTTATGTAAGAGATGCACTGAAATTTACGGCTCTGATAATTTTAATTTGGAGAGCTTGGCTGTGACCCCAGCTCTCTCATAATCTGGTGGAGGCCATTTGTTAGCATCCACATTTTTCAGTCTGCTACTGTGCGTCCACAGGCATGGAGATGGAAGTCATCTGGGAGGCACTGACAGATAGTGAAGGCTACAGCTGGAAGAGGTAAGAGATTAGTGAGGGGGGTAAAAGGGCATCTCAATTGCAAGCTACAGAAAAGAGGGTAGAACAGTACCCAAATCTTCACTTCCCATCAGAAGTTTGGCAGTGAAACAGGAAGTGTGTGGGAGCAATGATAGACAGTAACTCTATTCTGCTGCAGGAATACATGCACAGTTTGCACCCGCATGCCTGCCAGCTCAGTGCCTGGTCAGTGGCCTGCAGCTGAGATGATTCAGTTTTAGAATTCACAAATCTTTCTGAGTTTGATGCAATAACAGAAAGAAAAACAAATTTATGATTTGTGCTTTTAGTAAAATACTTTCTTTTTGAGTCTTTATTAAGTGCATATTCACTTCTTGGATAAATAAAACCAGCATTCAGGGGAGAAGGCTCTGGTCTCAAATCAAATAGAGTGCTGATTTTTAGCTGAGAATTCCTAAAAGCTATGATGACAGTGCTAATAGCAATTTTAGTTCACACTAAATATCTGTAGTGGTTTAAACCATAAATCAGCCACGCAGTTTGTTCACTCACTTCCCCCTTTTTCTTCCCTCTGCTCCTGGAGGGAT
>JAOEHY010017760.1:0-14931 GCA_025447955.1 Psilopsiagon aurifrons | reverse complement strand
ATAAAGAATGCTTCCCCCCCCCCCCCACCTTCTTCCTCCTGAAGAGGAAAATTGTGTGTACCAAACCAGTATAGTATACAGAAATTCATCATAAACTTGCTTTGGCTTATGACTCTGCGTATTACTACTGACAGTGTGTTTCTGGATGTGGCTATGATCCCCTGGCCCCTGCTTCAGTGTGTAGGGGACTTGTTGCGGATGAATGGGCATCAGTGCCCAATTTATAGAATACTTATTTTTGTTGGACTGTTTCAAGATTCTCCCTCTTTTGCCCTTTTATCATTGCAGCCCAAACCACCTTATCTGTACTCCTTTGGTTTGGGCAGTTTTTGACAAATTTTGCTCACTTGAGCATCCAGTTCTACTCTATTCCTACATTTTGTTTTGTCTAGCCTTGCTCAGGGTAGATAACTAATGCAGCAGTTAAAGTGCCATCATATCAATGTTCTTTACCAGGAATGGAAACCTGCTTGTCTCAGGAGCAGTTACACATGAACCAGGCTGAAGAATGAGCTTCAGAGTGGAATACCCCTGGATTTAGTATTCAACCAGTCCACACTAACTGGATTTTTCTGGTTTTATTTTTACCTAGATAGTTGCTGCAGGTAAACAAAAGAGATCTCCCAATTTTCAGTTTCTAAAAAATAGAAAAGAACCAGATCCCTGGAAGACATTGTCTCAAAATCCATTTTTAAAACTATGTAAATCCTTACTTGTGAATTCCTTATAAATGCAGAATAAATTCCCACAGTTTGTGATTTCTCCTTATTTATTTTGTTTATATGCCATTATAACTGTGAATGAGGCTTTACAAAACCACATGGACACAGTCTTTCCCCAAAGGAGACTGTAGCTGAAATTAGACACAACACAAAACCAGTGGCTTCAATAGACAAAGTAGGATTACACCAAATAGAAATGTTTCATGTGGTGTATATTATATACATTGTAAGCTTGTGATAATACAATTATTTGGAAAAGATCTGATTGTCACCCCTGAAAGTGGTGGTTAATAACAAAGCTCTGGAATAAAGCCATCATTAGTGTTTGCTGGTTTAAACCAGAAAACCTGAGACACTAACGACTTGCAACTTAATTGAAGAGACAGATTTAATGGAGGATCTTCACTTCATTTTTAGACCCTTCTTCTAGACTGGTGATGCTGCCTGCCTTGTGTAGGAAGGTAAAATCTCTTGGAGGCTCTATCAGGACTTCCACAGTTTCTTCACGGTTCGTTTTGAGTACACAGTAGATTCCTCTGAATTTCAAGTAAAGGAGTGTCTTACTCCACTCATATAGAGCTCTTCTACTCTTCAGTTACAAGGAACCATGTAATATTTTGTTCCTGGGAATAAGCAATGATTGTGCAGTAGTACATAATTGTTTGAGTGTTCCTCAGCAGAAGAAGCTACCATTCACATGTAAATTGTATCAAATCGTCAGGCTTTATTTTGATATTTGACTATTTAGACCTTTTGTTTAACAAGACTTTGAATAACTAGCTGAGGTTTGGCCACTGTTTCCAGAGCTCTGCTAACACAGAGCTCATCTCATCCCCTCTCTGCACATCAGGGGAGGGAGCAACATGGGCTGGATGAGGGGCATGGGCTAGAAACCTCACCAACTTCTCAGCCCCTTCAGCAGGCAAGAGGGGTTAATATATCTGCTCACCTACCCCCCAGGACACTGATGTGGCTAATCAATATTTGCACAGTTCTGTAAAAACACTTTAGAAGTGCCAATTATGAATTATAATTATCTCATGAAGATGATTGGGAGTCGATGTTTGCATGTTGATTCAGGCCATGGGAGTGAGCTTTTCAAATAATGACTCTTATTTAAATGCCTTACCTATTCCTTATCTCTTGTTGTGTGGGATTTTTCTTAAGGATGATGGGAAACATTAGTTTACCCTCAGGAAAGACCAGGTCTGACTGTTTTTAATAATGGGTTATGTACTTAGTCACAGTAGGTAAATTTGCAAACCAAGCAGGACACACTCAGAGATCAGCTCTGCCTGTTTGGTAGATGTTCTACACAAACCATTCAGCAGGATGAGCCTGCTGAGACTTTAAAACAAATACTTCTAAGTAACATTGCCATAAGCATAGTAATACAGAGGCAGTTCCTGTTTTAAACTCTGCCGAGTTCCTGCTTTATTTATATCTCATCTATTTACTGAAGTGTAATAGATTTACTCTGGGAAGAGACTCAATCTCAGCAGATTTACACTGAAAGAAGAGATTTAAGTTTCAACTTACTTTTACAAAATAGTAACTAATGTTTAGCACTAACTGCAGGGGACGTAGCTTTTTTGTTTGTTTTCATAGCAGCGCGCCAGTATTAAAGACAAAGCAGGAATAGACTACAAGAGAAGTCCGTGACCTGAGTACTGGAAATGTCCTGTTGCAGCAACAAAACGTCTGTTTTTTCCTTAAGGTCTCTGAATTCTCAAAGCCTTCTAAACATTGTTGGGCTCTTTAACTGGGTAGTAAAAGGCTTTGTTATTTATCCTACTTTTGCGTGAAGTACTTGGCCAAATAGTTGCCTGTAGTGCAGGTTTAATATTTTACTGTGGAGATGTGTGTGTTAATGTTGCTTTAAATAAAGAGAAACCTAGAGTTGCATGTGATTCCACAGAGAGGACAAGGTTCTGACTGCACTTACTATACAAGTGCAACTGGGACCAGGTTTGGGTCAAAAGCTCGCTTCCTACCTATCTCTTTGTGGTAACATAAAATTTTAAGGGGGAGAAACTACAGGGAAATGAACACTTTTTAAAAAATGTTCATGAATGGAGAACTTCTTTTCAGAATAGGGGCCTTTTGATGGTAGTTTGCTGACCTTAGGCTTACACATGCATTCTGTAGCTGCATAAGGATGTTTAACACCATGTTGATATGAGCCCGCACACTGGTGCTCCAGCAGAGGGGTCTTAAAAATTCATCTAGTGACTAGATTCACGTGGTTTTATTTGCTGCTTTTCTTTTCTACTTGGGAGACCTAAGCGCCATCAGGTAATTAAACATTACAGGGTCTGTGATAGTGAATGTTCCTGAAAATCTGGACATTCAGTTTTCATCCTGCCAGCTGGAAGGAGTGTGATGCTCTGGCGTTGTTCTGCTAGGAGAAAAAGTATTTTTCTGATATTAGACTAAAATGTTTCATCCCTGCATCAATCCTTATGTTTTTCTAAGAACAATTTAGTGCTAAAAGCATTCAGCCTTCTTTAGGAAATTTTTGTAGAGGAAGATGCTTGCATCTGTGTAACAATTAGCATGGTGTTACTGGTATGAGATTGAAGTGCAAATGAAAATTCCCAAATTTAGGCAAATACCTGTAAGGCATCATCAAGTCCTACAGTCAGTGGCAATAGGAGCCCCCTTCTGCTGCCCATGCAGAAGCAGCTGGTGCCATTTGAGATTTGAGATGCCCTGGGACTTTTTTGTAGCCTCTAAAAGCTATTTGAGAAGCATGAGAGTTTTCTGTAAGTCCTGTGCCAGGTCTGCCAGTGGCATCCAGATGCAGGTTTCATCTGCCTAGAAAGAGGCCACTTAATGCTGTTTTAAATGGCATAGGCTATGTCCCTTGACCCCCAGCTGCCACTTTAGAAGGGCATGAATGTCCTGCAGTTCCTGCATCAAGTTGTCCGCCTCCACGAACATATCTGCACAGACATCCAGATAGCTTGGATGCCCTTGGCAACTCAGGTGGTCCTATCTGCCTGTGTTTAGGCAACTAAGTAGCATTCCCATGGGCTGGTCAGCTGCATCCCTTGTGCAGCTCCATTGACTTGTAGCCCCTCAAAACGTGGAGGCTCAAACACATTGCCCATAAACACACTTGGGCATCTCACATTACACGATGGGTGGATGACTCCCACCCATCATGTCACACATGTGACATTTCACTGAGCCTGTGGTGCCACATGAGACTTCATTGATAGGAAATTAAAAAAACTATGGAAGGGTTGAGAGGAGTAAAGGAGAGAAAATGTAGTTGCTGTCCATATTACTGCTCTGCTGTGCTCTGTATCTCAGCTGGTGAGACATGCTGTGGATTTGACCCATGATCTCCCTGGTCTCCAGTCTCATCTGCAGAGCCACAGAGTGGCAACACAGGCAGTCAAGCCAAGTCAGAAAGCTGCACCGGGGGAAATTGGTGGCCCTGAGGCTTGATCACTGGGCAGCCACCACCACAGTGGAATAAATACGATGTACTGAAATGTGTCAAATGACTGCCCTTCTGAGGCAGCAGTAGATACTCTATGGTAACTTGCTTGTTTTCTCCATAATTTTGGGGCTGACCTTTGGATTTTCCATGGTCATTTTGCCTTTTCCTTGCCTTTGGTTCACCTGTGTTTGCCAGCAGTACTGTCTTTGCCTATTAGCAGTTGTGCACCAGCTGCTGTCCTTTCTCTTTTTTTTGGCAGTTTCTGTGCAGATTTTGCTGTCTTTTTTTGCCTCAAACTGTTTTGGTGCACATCAGCATTTTGTCTGTTTGCATTCACTAGGGAATGATAGGAGCCACAATCTATTTGGGTCAGTGCATGGCTGTGTGGAACCATTCCAAAGTGAGGGGGTTTCCAAGAATGAATTTTCCCTTTCTAATCTGGTTCTCATTCTTGCCCACATTATATCTCTGAGTTCCCCTCCGCTATTTTTAGACTTGTGAAACTGGGGTAAAGAGAGTGATGAGTCTTTCTGTTGGTTTTGCTTTCTTCCAGCCAAACTCAGTCTTTTGTTCCTCCTGTTGGTTGAACATGGGAATACATAGCAACACAAGTAGTTTAGCAGCTGCCCAAAACTGAGGTCTGTGATCATATGTTAAAAGCCAACTGAAAATTCAAAGAGGGTTCTCAGGAAGGATGGCATAGTTGTTTTTCTGAAAGCAGCACGTCATTTTGGTATTATGTCTAAGTAAGTGCAGAGCTGATGGCCCCTGCTCTTCAGGCAGTTTGCCAGCTGTTCCCTGTAGCTGAGAAAATCTTTCAACAAAAGGAAAAATTAACTTGCTCTTGCTGCCATCAGATTAACCTGTAAATGTTTCAGCTTTCAGTGACTAATGGTCACCTCGTGATTTGGGAATGGTTTCTTTTGAAACCTGTTTCTTCCTTCAGAATCTGATTGCTTTACAATAAAACTGTATCCTGAAGTAATGGAAAAGGATAAAAGATGAAGTGTTTTTTCACCACTTAGTGTTAGGTTATCCTTTGAAATAAGCCACATTTGGGAGGGCATTACAGCAAGCCTGAGCATGGCGAATTTCTCAAAGAGTAAAGATAAAGCAGATGAAATCCAGACTGCTTGGAGAAGGAAAATCAAACCTGAACAGGGTATTGTAGCAGTGTAGTAATGGTGAGTTGTAAAAGATAACTAGCTGTTGAAAGTGCTGGGGGGTGAGGGGTGTATTGTAGCTGCATATGTTCTTGAGCTGACTTCTCATTAGTATTAATAGGCCATATCTGAAGTAATCAATAGATACTCATATCTGTACTGGTAATTTTATAAGGAATTTGTGTGATTCTGCTTGATCGGTATATTATTATAGAAAAATAATTAGGGGAAGAAGAAGTGCTAAACCAAAAGTATTGTCCATGGTGAGAAATACTCAGCTAAAGCCCTTGTGGAGCTGCGGCACTGCAGCAGCCCTGGTGTGGCCTCTGGAAAGGAGGAGATGGTGGTTATGGAAGAAGGAACAAGGCTTCACTGATGGTAGAGGGTGGGTGAACGTAGCTGAAGGAAGTGAGACAGCAGAAGTCAAGGCTTCCTGGCCGTGCAGGAGTGGAAACAGTAGTTGCTTTGGTGTGCCTGCACACTGTGGTTGCATGTATGCAGCTAAAAGACTCAGCGCTGTATGAACTGGACTACTGTACAGAGGTTTTGAGGTTGCTTTCTGCTCTTCCCCTCATACATTACCAGTCTGAGACTGTTTTTCATCTTACCTGGTCTGTCTTGATTGCTGTCTGTCCCTCTGTCCCTGGAGAGCAGTTATCCTTGTATCCACTGTAGGGTTTTCATCAAATTCAAGTCTTATTCTTCTCCTTCAAAGCCTTAACAAGACCAGGTTCTGTGGGGATAAAATAATGATTTGGGCACAAAAGCAAAACCTGTAAGAAGAAAAGCTGATTACTGACTCTATGATGTGGTGCTCTGCTTGTCCTGCTTACCACCAGTTCCTTCTCTGTCACCATGTTTTGGCAGCTTGTAACTCAAAGTACTAACTCAAACTCCTTGCAGAAGGCATGATGTATTTACCCTTTTATCTGCAGTGCTACCCATATTGTAGTGCTTCCTGCTAAAGTAAGGTTAATGATAGCAATGTGGGAAAGCAGAGAGGCATAGGAAGTCTTGCAGCATTAGTGATGCTTAAATTGGAGAAAAACAGATACCAAGAGACAGCAAAAAGAACTGACTGGAGGAAAGGGAAAAAAGTTAGGGTTGTTTTTAGTCATTTGTTATTCAAGTTGACAAGCTGTAGGCCAAATTCTGTCTTCTGATTCTTGCTTAGGTGGAAGAGGGGTGTATTTTTATTAGTGATCATGATTTATTCATGTTGAGGAAATGTTCTGTTTATACAGAGTTCAGACTGAAAAGTGGTAGTTAGTAGATGATACTAAAAATGGTGAGTTCCCTTGAAACAGTGTGAGAAAGTATGCATCTTCTGAAGTCCATTTCTCTTCACAGGTAGTTTCCTACTGTTAAATATCCAGCAGTCAGGAGAAAGAGTCCAACACTGCAACAGGCAACTGCATTTACTGGGTATATAAATGCAATATTCATACATAGTTTTATGGACAGTTTCTTTTCCACAGTGTATGAACTAAACATCTCACATCAAGAAGGGGAAGACCTGGTTTTCATTAGCTGTGAAGACTTTCAGAATTACATTAGTTGCAGTTCATTAGATCTTATAATTGCATTTGCTGTGAGTCATGACGAGGGAGTGAGGAGTTTGGGTGTGCATGGGGGAGGCCCAGCTCGTAGATCATTCCCACAGGATACATGATTAGCTTCTGCTGCTTCAGTCCATCAGGATCAAGCCCAGAGTTTTTTGTTTCCCTCTTCATAGGATAAAATATGCCACGTGCCGGGATGTTGGTGTGGGGAGCAGAAAATGGTTGGATTTATTTTGGCTCACTACCCCACGCTGTTCCAGCTGGCAAGAAGAGCAGTGCCTGCACCTCAGAGGGGAGGTGAAGTTGCAGGGTGTGCTGGACTGTCACAAGCAAGTAGTGTTTTAATTTGCCCCAGCTCTGCTTCTCGTTGAAAGGACAGAATGACATCATCATGTAAATGTCAGGGAGAAATTACAATGAAATGGTGCAACAACGTGAGGCTGTGAAAAGCCCTGGTCTGTCAGTGCTGCTCCCACTACACAAAGACCGCATTTTCTGTTCTGACGTGTCAGCCAAGGAAGTCAACTCAAAGGAGTGCATTTGAAGACCTTTCCCAGTTGGCCACCTCGCATTAACTTCCCTGCTTTCACCCATGATGTATAGATATCTCCTCTCCTTATTTTAAGTGTCTGGAAGTTCACTGCTCTGTAAGAGGAGACTAGGTATGACCAGCTGTGAAGGCCATTCCTAGTCTCCTCTACCTGAGAAGGTACTCCTGTCTCTGCAGGCAGAAGTTTGTCTTCACTGACCATGCAGACAGTTTAGATTATTTTTAGATGACTGAAGTTAAGGCAGCACCTTTCCTCAAGGTCCACATATCCTTGAGGACCATGTTTCCAAGTCGAAGAAGAAAAGGAAGATCATGTAGATGAGGCATTGGCAAGGGACACCAGGTAACTGAGAACAGTTCTCATCTCTGCCAAAGAGCTCTTCAAAAGTCACTGAATCCACCTCTGTCTTGGACTTTTTTTTTTTTTATTCATGAAAAGGGAGTCTCTTCTGTGCTACCTTGGTCTTTCCTAGGTAAAATATAAAGTCTTCAGGACATAGACCATTATCAGCAATGCAGAAGGCTTCTGCACCTATACCTGCACCAAATATTTAAGAAAAGCTGGCACTCCTAATGAAATACAAATGCTAGAAAGTTAAAATTAATTTTACTTAATCAATTAGAGTGAATAACAAGAGATTTGAGCTTGAAGTAGCCCTTCAGCTTTACAAGGCACATCACAAGCTGAATGCTGTTCTCTTAAAATTGGTCTGTCCCTAACTTACTGACTGCTGCCTGTCTTGCTGTGCGATATTATATGGTTCAATTCTCACTAACTCCTTTTGCTTCAAGATTATTTGATCTTATATATAATAGGTCCCTCTGCTGTAATTTGTGCTCTACCTCTAAGGACCATCACTTAGCTTCCCTGGAACACTCTTTCTTCCAGACTTTTATATGTATAGATATATGCTATCTTTGGCACTCAGTAATATGGGCTTTTTAGATTAAGGCTGTAATGTCCTGACAGTTGGATACAAGGCGCTTCTTAAATTTCTCAGTTTAGGTAGAATTAATCTAACTATTAGTACTAAAATTTTAGCAATCTAGAAGTGAAGCATCAATGGAAGTCATTTAGCCTTCTCTTGTGATGGGAACAGAGGTGAGATCTCTCAGGTGGGATGTCATAGATAGCATCTTGGTGAAGAGAAGCCTGGTTTTAGAGAAGTAAACCTACGGAAGTTGAATCCCACTCTGAGTAAGAGCTTTGGTCTTTAAGAGAAGTTCCGCCTTCTTCAGCAGCATTTTGTTGGGGACAATAGGAGCATTGTGGTTTGCCATTGCGTGTTTTGCAATCTTCTGTATTTCTATGTTCAGGGTCCCTTGGAAATTAGAAGTGGTCTCTGGAAAAGTACTGTGTGTTGTGTTTCATGGGCCTGATTCAAACATTGTTTTGAGAGTCAGATTGCCATGGGTTTTAGAGGTCTTCTAGGTCAGATGACAGAGGCAATCTCTATGTGTTCCCACTTCCCAGGCTAGGGGAGTTCTGTATTTCTGTTATTACCTGAGTTTGCAAAAGGGTTGTTCAAAATGTTCTTTCACTGCAAAGACTGAAAGGGGACTTGGGATGGTAGAATTACATAAACAGTAAAATGCAGTTATAAACAGGCTGTGCTGAACATGAAATAGCACCTTGTTCCAGGAAAAGCAAAGATACTAGGAGTAGTTGTGTCAGAGCTGGAAAGCACTTCACAAAGACAGCTTTCATTTCTATATGCTCTAAAGTATGCAGTAATTGTGGTCTAATTACCTCACCGAAGCCAGAAAGCAATATGGGATATTGTGGGGGTGTGGGAAAGAGCATAATATGCAACAATTAAGCTGTAATCTTTGGCATGGTCACTCGTCAGATAAAGCTTTTCTGCTGTTGCATTCTAGACAGTCATTATTTGGCTGCTAAAGCCTGGGGAAAATATGTGGTGGTGTTCCTAGGAGCTGTTTCACAGAGGCCTCATTATGGGTTTCTTCCTCAGGAGCTGGCCAAATCCAGCCAGCTCTGCATTTGCAAGCTGTGTCCACAGTGCTCCACTTTTCCTTGCTTGTGCTGAAGGTTTTGTACTGCTGGCAGTGGAATGGGGGTAATGTTATTACCCACCATGGAAGGAATTTGTAAGTTTTAAGTTATTAGTTTAAAACCCTGTTTGCTCAGGACCAGATTTATAATGGAAGATAGTTTTATCAGAGATTTGTGAGTGTGTGTGGTTTATACACAGAAAGACCTTGTGAATGTGGGAAATAAATGTGCTAGCTACATGACAAGTTAGGTACATAATTATGCACATGTATTAACCCTGGGATAAAGATTGTGTTTCACGGGGACATAATCATGTTCACATGCAATTATGCTCACCTTCCTTTGAAAATCTAATTTTACAGTCTGCTAGAAAACCTTGCTAGTGACATCTCTTATGCTCTGAATTTCTCCACCATTTTAATGGAAACCATTCCACTGCCTTAAAGCAAACTCTTGAATTCACACACTTAATTGTTCACACAACTTCCTTGATTCTTCCCACTTTCCCAAATGTCTTTCTGAGGAGGAACGAGAGCCTGCAGTGCAGGCTCATGTGGAATTGCTAAAATTCTAGTAGGAGTACAAAGGAAAGCATGGAAAGAGAAGTCAGGTCAACTTTGAGTATGTTGACCTTGAGGTGATGTTGTCTGACAAAGGCATGAATGAGTTGATTGGAGTCTAAATGCAGATTGCGGCATAGATCAGCATTTACTGCTGCAAAACCTTTTCTATTTCTTCTGCAGTGCCACAGATAGATGTTTTCAGAGAGACTTGGTTTCTCTTTAGAAGCTGAGACTTAGAAGGGGTTAAAAGTGACCGGTGGTTTGGGCCTGTTAAGTTGTGTCTTAGATCTCTTTTTGCGTTATAGAGCACACATATCCTTTGATAAGCCAGCTATGATGTCTGTAAAAGTAGATGCAGTGGGGAATTAGATCAGAACCTCATTATTCTGCTGCTTCACAAAGCAGAAACATGAACTATTTTGAAGGCTTACGGCATGCAGTTTCTGCGAGGCTTGTCTGACAGCCTGCAACAGCAGTGCAGTCCGTGTCAGTAATTCCTTCCAGCACCAGGCTTCCAGGACCAGCCCTTAATTATGTGCACATCTGGTCTTCACTGCTTGGAGTAAGACATGTCTGCCTTAAACTGTTCTGCTGCCAAGACAAGCAGCTCAAAACACACCTGCACCAGAGGAGCTTTAATCTGTTGTAGGGAAGGGTTTGTCCTGGTTCAAGTGTGTAGGAACCCCAAGAGTTAAATGAAGTAAGTACTCCATGGAAAAGGTGAGCTTGAACTTCAGGTTTGTGTAGTTCAGTACTGGATCTACATACAAGCAGCTAGAAGCCAAAACAAGGCAGCACGGGTGCAGAAACAGTAATGCATATCTGTCTTACAGCTTTGTTACAGGGCATTTGAAGAAACGTCACAATCTTGATTCTGGTGACACTGTGGTGGTAAGGGATGTTCCATCAAGCCTGACCTCAGTCCAAGCAGCAGTCCTGTCACCTGTTATCTCCAGAAGCATTTAATTGTGCTTGTCCTCCTAGCAGCAAATCAAAGCAAGGATAATGTTTGTGTATTCAGGCTGTTCCATAGTGCTATCTATTTTAACATAGCAATTCCTGAGAATTATCTGTGTTGCATCTTTCTGATAAAATTTCAGTATCTCTGTACTGTATTAATTACTCATGTATGCTTATTGCTATTTTGATACCTTAATATGGTTTTTGTCACCTGTAATAGAGGTGATTGCCCCTGACAGCAGACATCTGGGAACTGAGAGAAGAGAGAGGGGCTGGAGTGAGTAGAACAGTGGGCATGTCCTGTGGTGGAGTACCAAAAGAAGGGAATGAGCTCTTGCACAGTGGGGCTGAGGTCAAAAGGGGACACACTGTTATCAGATGTTCAGTCTGAGATTTGAAGGATCTGCTTTTACAAAGTTAGAACAGCAAGGTAATGAACTGCCTTCCTTTGGGTGCTTTCTTTAGAGTGGCCTGAGGATGTCATGCAGGGATGTGTTCAGTCTTTGGGCCCTTGGAGATATGCTGCACCCACTGATGGCTGAGCTGGGTCTGAAGTTGCAGAGGGAGTTTTCTGGAGAGGGAGTAAAGTAACAGGACCTCATTGGGTCTCCCGTAGGATGCTAGCTTCATAGAGAAAGGCCATTTTGGGGTTTTGAAGGAATGGAAGATAGAAGGATCTAGGTTTGGGGGTGTTATTCACACCTGCAGGACTGTTTCTGCTGCTGCCTCTTCTTCCTAGCCCAGATTTCTGTTCTGGTTTCGTGTTTGAATGACCATGTTTGCAGCTGGATGCAGACAAGGGGATGATAGTTTCCCACCTTTCAGCTTCTGCCTCAGTTTGTGATTCCACATATCTCATACTTCCCCATTTTCTGGTTTAACACAGCTCTTGAGGACTTGCTACCAGAGCAATAAAAATCTCATTTAAAAATTGCAACCTTCTTCCCTGCTCTCACCTCTCCCTCCCTCTGCACTGTTGGGGTGGAGAGGATCTTCTGAACCGGGTGATCTCACTGTTCTGCAGTTTAGCAGTAGATAACTGAAGGCACTGGGAACATGAGGGGAGGGAAGGAGAAGAGAGAAGCAGGAGACCAAGCAGCTTGAGAAGGAGCCCAATAACTGAAGCTCTGCGCAGAGGAGAGCATGTGGAGCTCCTAGGTAGTGCCCCTGTTAGCCGAATCTGTCCTGACAGCCCAGGACAGGGAGTCATGATCCTGCAGCCCTCCCCAAATCTCTGCTGTCCTGTCACATTTGGCTTCTTGCATTCAGAGTCACTCAATTGTCAGAATAATTTCTTCTCTTGCCTTCGCTCCATCTATAATTCATCAAAAAACCCGGAGGGCTGAAGCAGTCAGTTTTTCCCACTCTTTCCCCTCTGGAAGATGTGGGCTGATCGTGGTTTGCAGCAGGGCATGAATGAAGCAGCCATAAAACCCAGAAGCCAAGAGGAGGGTGGTGGGAGAGGGACATGCTGCCCTCTCCTGCGAGGCCACCAGGGCATGATGTCTGCCTCTCACAAAGCACATCCCGTATGTGTTCTGCCACAAGCTTAGCCAAATCTTCTGGCCAAAACCCAGGTCAGATGCTGGACCTGAAGCACACTGGATTGGTCAGTTCCTGAGCTTCAGGTTTCAGTCCAAGTTTGTGCAGCAGCTTCCACGCTAGTTAAAATTTTCATTCCATGTGCTCCCTAGAATTACAGCCTGCATCTTGGGCTCAGAATTGCCTCACCCCACATACAGCTTTTTCTTCTTCTGTTTGGCCACAAACTTATACTTGCATGTTGTACACTCCCTACGTCACTGCATCTGGCTGTGCAGCCTCAGCTCTGCTTTACCCCTCCAACAGCTTCAAGGAAAAATAACACATTCTTCACTGTGGAAGTGCAGGTCATGCACTGAAATACCTGTCTTTCTGAAACTGCAAACGTAATTGGGCATTTAAATGCAATTTTGAGGAAATGGCTACAGGTGTTATTTGTCATATAGGTTCCACTGATGGCAAATATTGATGTCTAAAAAGCAAGTGAAAGTTCCCACAAGTAGGAGACATTTAATTCAATATAGTTTAAGAATTGGTTTTCTAAAGCGATAGTGGCTTTGAAATGTGAATGCAGGCTGTTGTTTGCATTTTGTCTTCAGTGAAATAACCAAGGTTCTTGTCCAGGTATTTCAGGCCTGTCTCTACTACTCTTTTTTCAGACTTTGGCATCACCAGCAATCTGTGGAGATTTCTGTGGAAAGGGTACAGTGCAAGAAACCTTCATCTTCAAAGATCGTCACATACAAAAATGATAATAATTAAAAAAATACAGTTTAGTTGACTGTTACTCTTTCCTAGCCATGTCTCTCTGTAAACTTTTCAATTCTGGCAGTCTGCAAGGGTGGAGGTAGGTCTTTCTCAAGCCCAGCAGAATGGTCCCATGTAAACTTAATGGCTTGCATCCAGCTCTGAAGCACCCTCACCAGAACCACAAATCCCTGTCCCCAAATGGAGAGATTCACCAGAGGGCAGCACAATATCACTTGATATTGTAAAAAAGTAGGAATTAACTATTGCAGCTGTATAAAACCTTTTTGAAATTAGCTGTTTGTTGTTCCATAGTCATGATTGCAAATAAGTTTCTTTTTAAAGCTGGCCTCAGAATCAGCTCCACAATCCCTTGTATTACACGTACATTAATGTTTTAGGGTACAGGGATTTACCATGTGGAAGCAAGGGGAGTCCAGACAATTGTGTTTTTGAAGTATTTCTCTGCCAGGTTTCTCTCCAGGGCTGGTCAGGTCACCTGATGGGTGCTTGTCCAGCTTCAAGTATTTCAGAAGCTCTCCTTTGTTAAAGGCACCAACCTGAGTGAATACTACTTCAGCCTCAACATTCAGGAAGCATTAAACAGTAGGAGTAAGCCCTCTGATGGCACTTCATGAGAAGGGTGCACAGCATGAATGTAGGCATGCTTCTTTTGTATTGTATTTTCTTCTGGTTGTCTTGTATGCTGGGCAGCTTCTAGGTTCTCTAGCACTTATGCCAGATTCTCACCACTCCAGGAGCTAAGAGGTATCACTGGTTGCATCTTGCCTGCTCAGCTTCCCTCATGGAGGGCTTCATCTGTCATCAGTCTGTCCCATTTATTACTCTATTCTGCTTGCACTGGTAATTCGTGTCTCCAGCAGTTGCCTCCCCTGGTTCAAGTGTCACTGTACTTTTCTGACCTCTTTCTCTCAACTTGCAGCCAAAGCTTTGGTATCTGAATTCCTGCTTTTTTGCTGTACATTAACTACATCTTCTGTCCTTGGTCATTCTCTTTGCTCCATTTAGCTTCTGCCTGGTGGGATGTCTTGTGTCTATCTTCAATCTTGCACTTCACTCCTGACATTCACATGAAGGTCTCCCCTGAATCTCTCTCTCTGAATCTCACTCCTCTTTATGCTCAGTCTCAACTCCATCTGCTCCTGCTCATCCCCACATTTCCTTACTCTATACTGATGTCCTTGAAGGCACAGCTTTTCCATGGAACTGCTCCCCATGCATCCTTAGCTTTCCTTGGATCAGCTATATCTTTTTACAAAGGCCAGCAGCCTTGATTATATATATTAAAGGAATAACTTTCCCTAGCTGTATGACAGTAGTGTAATATTGTTTTTCAGAGTAGGTATAAATTCATAGAAGCATAGAATAGTTAGGGTTGGAAAGGACCTTAAGATCATCTAGTTCCAGCCCCCCTGCAGTGGGACACCTCCCACTAAACCATGCCACCCAAGGCTATGTCCAACCCGGCCTTGAACACCGCCACAGATGGAGCATTCACAGCTTCCCTGAGCAACCCATTCCAGTGCCTCACCACCCTCAGAATAAACAACTTCTTCCTCATATCCAATCTAAACTTCCCCTGCTAAAGTTAGAACCTGTTAGCCCTTGTCCTATCACTACAGTCCCTAATGAAGAG
>JAOEHY010017759.1:0-55267 GCA_025447955.1 Psilopsiagon aurifrons | reverse complement strand
GAGGGGCAGGATCACCTCCCTCAACCTGCTGGTCACACTCCTTTTGATGCAGCCCAGGATACAGTTGGCTTTCTGGGTTGTGAGCACACACTGCAGGCTCATGTTCATTCTTTCGTTAATCAACACCCCCAAGTCCTTCTCCTCAGAGCTGCTCTGAATCTCTTCTCTGCCCAACCTGGAGTTGTGCCTGGGATTGCTCCCACCCAGGTGTAAGACCTTGCACTTGTCATCGTTAAGCATGTTTTACACCAGGCTGTTTATGCTCTTTGGGGAAGTTCTGAACTGTGGCTTTTGCTGAATAGCAGCTTAAGGAAAACTTCCACCACACTATCTTTCCTCTTCGTTTTTAGCTGCTAAATCACACTCAATACATGTAAAAAGAACATGTGGGATTTTTTTTCTAGCTAACTTCAATGTTTAATTCACTTTCTTTTATTGGCATGAAGGCACTAGAATATAGAAAGGAAACAGAGTATCTCCTATACTTTCTATTAATTGATGTCTTCTGGTAACACTGAGAAATCTCTAGCTCTTAGGGATATAAAATGTTTATATTCTAACCTAGTACCAGTTTTAATAATACAAGATTCTGGGCAGTGGCAATTCAGGTCCATTTTGCAATATATCCTTCTCCTGAGAAGGACTGTCCTGCTTTGATTTAGATTCAGGGCTCATTTTTAAGAATCAATCACACCCTCAGACCAGCAAATTCATATGGAAAGAGAAGTTGTCATTAAAAGTTACATTAACCCACAATGCACTTTTGCAGAGGGCATTGCACAGTTAATAATGGGACATAAAACAGGCTCCCTAGCTTACCATAGCTATGAAGTTAGGCTTGGCACTGTGCAGCACATCCTCTGTTTTCAATCTCCACAGAGGAAAGCCAACAACATCTTTCACATGGGCTTAGTGTTGTGAGAGTTCTCTTTTTATAAATGCCCAGAGTCACTTCAGGGTTGGTGCTAAATAAAGCAGGCAGCAAGAATGTAAACTACAGGATGATGTTTTGTTTGCTGCATATAGCCACCAGGAAAAGTGAAATATTTCAGAATCCCCAGAGTATAAGTGGGAAAGTCTGCAGTATAGCTCTGTCTTATTTTGGCTATGCAATGAAAAGAAACATTAACCATTCTCAGACTACACATCAGTGCCTCTCAGCCAGTAACTGTGTGACCTGGCATCAATATCATCCCTGAACATGTTATGATGCACATGATTTTCCAGGGAACTGAGAGAACAGGAAAAGCCCAGTAGAGGTATCACTCCATTTGCTGAGGAAAGCTACTAGTTGTACCTGTTCACTACAACTCCTGCTGAACTTTAGAAAGAAATATTACAGCCAAACATTTTCTATCTTCAATTGCCTTCTAGCTATTTTATTTTCCTAGTTCTTTCTTGCTCAGGAGCTGTGTTAGGCAGTTAAGAGAAAGTATGAGGAATAAGAAATTCCACCACACCCTCTTTTCAAAAACACGTGTTAGATACAGCAATCCCGGAGCTCCAGTGGCTATTATGATCTTGCCATGCTGTTTCCAAATAACAGCCCATCTTCCAGTTCTAGTACTCTCTTTGCATTCTAGTTTCATTACTTCAATTTTCCTCTCCAGCAGACAGCATGTCAAATTCTCCTCTCATTTCCAATCACATTAATCTGCAGTTACTTCATAGATCTCCATGATGTTCTGACAAATTCTTACTATGTTCCCTCTTGTAAATTATGTGAAAACATAAGTTTGAGAGAAACAGAACATTAATTCCAGATCCTGTTCAGGTCAATAGTTCTGTCACTGGTTTCAACAAAAACACAATTTGGTCCCCATGTAATGAATAAGCTCAGTGCAATTCAGTACATATCCATTTGGCAGGAGAACAAATTGACTTCTGCTTTCAGCTAGTGCTACGCAAACCCTCTTATTTTAATGTGATCACATACTCCCTAATTCATTCTCAAGAGATCTCCTACAGAAGACTTTTTTTAAAGTAGTGTTTAGTGATACATTCTGTTCATATCTCTAGTAATACTTTCATCTGCTTCAACATTGGATTCACCTACTGTATTTGATGTGAAGAAGGAAAAAGCATTTTAAATAGCCATCCTCTCACCTCCTTGTTTCAGATGTAAATGCTGGCAAATCTGATGGAAACAGTAACGAATTTAGGAGACTTCTGTGTTGGACTGTTCATGGCAATGATGTTAGAAGAATAACACAAGATGTTCATGCCAACTGATACGCAGGAACTAAAAGAACTCTAATGGAATTATGTTAACAGTTCAGCAGTTTTCACATAGAAGAAGATATTATTCTTAAAAAGTCATTTAGTGGAGAAAATTACTCTCTTTCTTGGTCGAAATTCCAAAAATTGTTAGCTTTATGCTCCTTACAATGTTCATTCTCCAGTCTGAAGCTAGAAATTCACCTCGACTCTAAAGTTTAACATTGACTATTCAGATAAACCAGCATTTTTCAACTGTGCTAAGAAAAATATTATATTAATGGATGAGATCATTTGGCTAAAAGTGCTCCCCTAGTCACTAATTGATTATCCTGTTTCTCTAGAAGAGCTCTTGTTCTCTTTGACAGCTGTTCTTCACCTGAAAGGAAATGAACCTTGAAGGAACACAGCAAATTTAATTATGTCACTCCTGTAAAAATCTTAGTGGCAAATTGTTAACAATACTGGGGTCCCAGTCTTCAAAGGCGCACACGTCACAGTTTTAAACAATCTGTTAGAAACACAAATATTTATTTGAAGATGTATTACTTAGACCATGATCAGCATGACTAGAGCTCCCTCCTTGTCACCATATGTAACACTTGATGTATTTATTTTAAAGAAAGGCAGACTGATATCTGGCAAAGGGCAAAAGAGAATAATGAAAAGTGGCAAAATTAAGTCATCATCTACTGCATTCAAGACTGTTCAATCTACTTAGTAAAAAAACTTGAATATGATCACGTTAAATTTGTCTTAGTACGTTATTGCATCTTTTTTTCCTTTACCTATCCACTTGAATTTCAGAATACTTTCCTAATGTCTCTAAGGGGAGAAAATGGGAGGGAATGAGGAAAGGCTATTTTGCAACAAGTCTAACGTTGTGCTTGTAGAGGATCAGTTTAGTAACATTGATTGTTTTGGGATATGAATCTCACTAAGCTTGAGATACTAAGTCATGACCTAAGTGCAAGTTCTTCACATAAGCATCTTAACATTTAGTCTGTACATACAGTAGTGTACAGAATTCAAAGTGGCAATGTTAAGTAAGCACTATTCCAAGCATAGGAAAGTACACACATATTGAAAAGGTCTAGTAGGGGTTGGTATTTTCAATAGTGGTGAATATCAATGAAAGAGGGGAAAGACTTTATTTGAAATCTCTTAATGGAGATAATTCGAGTTGTAGGTGAATTCAATCTAATTTTACTTAAGTCTCTATGCTTATGCTTATGAGAACTCTAAGAGGAAAAAGCATTGAACTGCTAGAAAGCCACTGCTAAATTACCAGACCAATATGCTGTTAGCTGTTAAAGTAGATTCAGCCAAAAAAAACCCAGTTCACTGAATACTACAGTAATTCTGCAAACAAAAGAACAAGATTTCAATTGAAGTTTCTTGCTTTTCTGAACAAAAATGCTGCTTCAGCTTCTATTTGATGATGATTAATACCTACCATATATTTGGCAGACTAATCTTGACCATTTTTCCTTTAGCAGTTGACAGTCATCTCCCTTAGGGATGTGTATGTCAGCACATTACCTAATGATAATCTGATAGCTGAATCTGCTGTTAAATATATATATGCCATATGATAAAGTGTCAGTTTTTTATATGACTGTGCATCTTTTAGTGTTACAGAGGGCTGATATCCAAATTAGTCCAGAAAAAGGAGGAGCTAAAGAATGATGTCTGATAAGTAGAAATAAAATGGACACATAGAAGTGAATAATGGAATTAAACAATGTGGGAGATTTGTCTTCATAAGCTGATCCTTCCAAGAAATTGAGAGGGAAGGGGGTGGAGATCAGTGAGGACATCGGAAAATTCAACTTCCAAATGGTCTTGGAAGCTTCTCAAGGGAAATAAGGAGCTGCAAATAAATGTGAGGACAAATGGCAACAAGTCTACAAGACTTTTTTCCCCTCAGGAAATGATGGAATATTATTTATGGGCAGGGAGCCAGTAAAACAGTTCTTACCACAGCTAGTTCTAATCAACTTAGCTATAGGTTTGGGGGTATAGATGTAGACATGTCAGAAAAGTTAACAATGATTGCTATAATAGGCAATTGCAAGTCAGTTGCCTTTCCTTAATACCCAGTAGTGGTATTATAATGGCAAATTAATTTATAATAATCACTCAAAATTTGTTTCAGTGTTCCTGAGTTGACGCACCACATCAGGGCAGAAGGAGGCTCATGCCAAGTGTATGCACACAAATAAAGAATTGCTGAGAGAACGTTATGGGTGTCGCTCTCACTTTTTTGGGGAAAACAGCATTAGTAAATACATCTCTGAAATGCCTGGACAGTAACACACATTATGTGGGCAACAAACAGTATTAGAGGTCTGTGTGCAGTTGTAGAGCTGTAAAATTACTGACCCCACAGAGAGGTGATGGGATAGGATGGATGACTATAGTGCTGCAATTTATTGATGCAAGCTCTTGAGGAAGGAAACTAGAATGATGATGAGAGATTTAAAAAACTGGGAGGAGAGGATGATGCATAAGGTGGTTATACTGCCATTCAGAGGGATGTGAACATGCCAAAAAATTGAATAGAGAGAATGTCATGAAATTCAATAGAGGGAAACGTCAAGTCCTTACAGAGAGGAATATCATCATCAACCAGAATGTGCTAGAGACCAAACAACTAAAAAGTAATCTGTCAGAGAAGAACCTTGGAGTCCTGGTAGGCACCAAGTTGAACATAAGCTAGCAGCATGCCCTTGAAGCAAAGAAATCAAACAATATTCTGGGTTACATTAGGAAAAGTGTTCCCAGCAAGGTTGAGAGAGGTCATCATTCCCCTCTACTGAGCATGGTTAAGTCCACATCTGAACTGCTGTGTCTACCTCTGGGGTCTCGATACAAGAGAGACATAGTATTATCAGATTGAGTCAATTGAAAGGCACGAAGGAGAGAAAACAAAGACTTGGAGTAGTGATGCGCATCCTCTGGCACAAGAAATATTCCATAGAAAGCAACTGCTTCTAGTGTTGCCTGATGAGAATGGACAATCAGAACATCATTCTCCACGCTGAGAAGAGGCCCAAAACCACTAATCATCACTCAGAAAATCCAAGCTTTTATCACCATCCAGAAAGGCATGAAAACTAGCTTGCAGAAACTACCTGAATAAAATGTGGCCTGATGCAACAATCAGCCACTGAATGTCATCATCGAAAAAAGAGGACAAAAAAAAAAAAAAAAGAAAACAGGTTGGTTTTATTGTTTGGTTTGAGGGTATTCCTTTCTTCTTCCTTTTCTTTAATTGTGGACTAAGCTTTATTACAACACTAATTTGCTTTACATTTTGCTTTCAGATCAGTGGGAAAAGTTGCTTTTCTATTCAGCTATAATAATCTTGATCCTTCTGAGGAAAACGAGCAAAACAAAACTGCAATTGGAAGAGAAAGTCTGATCTTTCAAAGCACAGCTCTCTAGATAAAACTGTAGTTTGCTATCCCATAGTCACCAAAATTATATAAAATGCTAGCTATATATTATTTGCTTACAGCTGAACTAGTTTGCAAGTAATAAGTTTAACAGTTACTGGTTTCAGAAACAAAGTTACCTATAAAATCTAATATTGGGAAAGGCATGGAGAATTTGAAAAGCCATTTCTTCATCCTGAAATGGTTCTGGAAGTTAAAAGTTTTAAAACATTTCTTCAGAACAATCCCCAAGATTTTAAAGATTCTCACAGAAACTTAGAGAACCTAATAATGGGATAGATCCAGGTGGCTAGGACATTTGTCTAGGCGTTAAGCTCTTCTGGTTGAGGTTAAAACAGGAATGACATTGAAAAAGTAACTGTGCCACAGTACTTTGGTGCTTCTCCCTCTTTGCAGAGCTGGGAGATGCCCAGGGATATAAATATAAGAGTTGCTGGCAAATAAATTATTTGAGCCTTCTAGAATATCCAGAATGGCTTGCTTGAAGTCCTCTGAAGAAAAAACTTGTTGAAACTATTGGTTGTCTCTTAATATGTATCATTAGATAAGAGTGGGTAAAGTATAGAGGGCAAAAAACAGTGAAAAATTGTAGAAATCTGATTACTTTATAAGTTAGTCTGTCATATCCATCTTTGAGGTACTTGTACGGAGCAGAAGAAGAAAAAAAAAGATAAAACAACAGAGACCTCGGCACAAGGAAAGAAGGCAGTGGCAGAACTTCTAATGAGAATAATCATGAGTTGCATATGGGATGTTAACCATGCATCCATAGCAATTCATGGAAAATTCTATGGCAAAATCTTTTAGCTTTCACAGAAAATCTTCATTAATGCACAATGCCATAGACATAATCATTCACATTTGCCTGCTTATGCTTTGCAGAACATCTAGCCCTAATAAATTGTGAAGGTATTTCTCTATGCATGAGGATATAGAAGCTAAATCACTGCTGGATATGGATGTTAAGAGAAAAAGTTCACAAGTTTATTAAAATTTAAATTTCTATAAGTGCTGCAATGTACAACCATCATTTGTTCTTCAGCTTCTGTGAATTTTCTGAATGAAGCATGCAGAGTATTGAGAAGGATTGCTGTGTTCACCATTATGGTCTTATAGTCAACAGTCTTTTTATTTAGTGAATCTCAAACTCCTTTACAAACCTGACTTACTGCTCTGTGAGCTAAACATTGTGGCAGCTCACCCACCAGTGAATTCATGATCAATAAGGGGTGACAGCCATTTAACAGCATCTGGTTAAGTTTTACAAATCAAGAATAATCTTGTTCAGAACTTGACAAAAACATCAGAGACAACCTTTTTTTTTTTCTTGTGAAACCACTTGAAGTTTTCCTGACATTCCAGGTGGGGTTTTTGCTGTAGAATAGTTCACTTACACTTTACCTACAGCCTAGTCCAGAGCCAGCCAAATCGTTCAACTGAGCTTTGAGAGCCTGCAGTGAATAGCTAACTTACCTCAGCTCATCCTAATATAAACAGCTAGGGCTCAGTGAAGTTGTCCAAGCATGGATGCCTGCTGCCATCTGAGACTTCCTGATGGGGCTGGCAGATGTAAGACACAGGTTCTCCTGGAGGAGTCATTTGAGGCCAGGCATGGTACTGCTGGGAGCACACATAGGAACTCATGCCTGTGTACGAAACAAGGCTGTAGTGACTTGTCAGCTGCTTAGTTCTTTAGACTTTCCTGATGACACTTACTAGACCTGTAATGAGTAAAACAGAAACACAGGCTACTAGGTGACTTGCTGATACCTTTATATTAAGGCACTAAAATTTGTCTTAAAATGAAACCGATCCTCTCATCCATGCAAAACTTTTAGAGCAGTGTTTTAATGTTTGTCTCGTTGGGAAGAGATACAAATATTACTATATCAGATTACATCGGCTTTTCAGGTCTCCCAGTGCCACGCAGAGCAGCATTTGTGCCAGGCATAGAAATGAACACAGCAAAAATCAGGTTACATTTCCTAAGTACAGTGTCAGAGAAACTGCTAGTTAGCCTTCAATGCAACTGTAAATGAGTACCTGTGAGGTTCAAAAGCCAGTAGACCGGAAGACGAGAGTGGTACACCAAAATTTAAAAAGCTTTATTATTTTTTTTTTTTTTGGTAAAGGGATAGAAAAATGAATGCAGGGGCATGTGTGTAAATCTAAACCCCAAACAAACCCTTCGGATCCACCTACAGAGCTTCCCAGGTCATTAATCTGTCAATATCATTTCCACTTTCACAAAATGTTTAAAGCTGAAGTGTGCATGGGACTGTGTCAGGAACTAGGGGACCTGGTACAGGTTTTGGGACTGTACCAGGACTGAATAGAGATTTCTACACTAAAGGGAGAAGGGATTGATAGCATAAAATATTAACAGATGCTGCCAGGTTTGCCTCCTGGACTGCAGAACCAGCATGCAAAGAAATAGAAAAAGTTGTTGCTTCCTTTGTAGGTAAGATCTGCACTTCATCAAGAGATTGGAGGAGATGGTGTTTTCCTGTCCAACAGCCTCTCCCTCAGATGAGTTTTCTTAAGGGAAGTGCCAAATTCTCCCAAAAAGCAGAGGACTCAGTCTATATCAACAGATAAACTGCTTCTCAAGCCCTTACCAGATCAGTTCTTGAGCTTCCCTCCTGAACAATTTCATGTCAAGTTGCTGTGAGATTTGTTGAAAACAAGGAGAGCTATGTTGAATTCCTCCTTTCTTTGTAACTTAAGCCAGAAGGGAATACAGAACTGACTATTAATTGCATGATGTGTCAAAAACACAGAGGAAACGGTTTTAAACCTCTTCCATAAGTACCATTTGTAGACTTACAGAGACAAAACTCTGCTTCCCCACAGCAGACCTTATTTTAGGTGAAGGACAGCTTCCTAGGTTCTGAATGAGTCAGGCAAACAGCAAGATACTATGAAACTGTGAATGTGCTTTATACCTGCTCTGGTTTTTTCCCCTTCAGAAAAAGGTGCATGTATTTTCACATGCTGAGGAATTCTAAGGAGCATGAGAGAAGGGAAAGACACAGCTGCTTATCTCCTAAAATCTTGTCCTTTCCCAGTTTCCAGGAAGGGGCTATAAGATAAGCACTGTATTGATCCAATGCAGTTACTATGCATATTAATGATCTTTAGCCTTGGTTATAGCCATCAGTGTTGAGCAAAAATAACACATTATTTATCAGAAAGCACTATTATTCTTGTTACATGGACTCAGAGAACTGCAGCACAACCATTAAATCTTCCTCTGAACATACACACTGGATCAAGCCTTCATAACCACAGCAGGAGTCTGATTTGTGCCATTAAAAAACAAGTTACCTTTTTTAACTTACTTGAATACCCTGCAGCATTATGAATGATCTTAATTATACAGCTCTCTTTATACACAGGTTCATGAATATGAAAACTGATTAAAGTAATGCTGAAGTCCTATATACATTCATTTCTGGAGGTAGCTCCATCTGAGTTAATGGACTTGCGACAGGGATCAGTTCGGCCTGCTGTGCTAAAGCACCATCTCGCATAATGCATAGAACCAACAATTAGATGATGAAGTGGCATGGCAGAAATGAGATTTAACTTTCTGAGGTGAAACAGGGTGAGAGTCATAACTACAAAAAGCCATACATGGGTTAGCCTGAGGGAAAGTAGTTACACTGAAATAAAATAGCCCTGCTTTCACTAAGGTTGAAACTCCAGCTATTTTATGTTTCCTCCTTAACCCACTCAGTAATTATTGTGCACATCTTGCCAAAGCCAGCCATGACATTCCCAGTCACAGAGAGGAGCATTGGCAGGACCCCATCCAGCACGGCATGAGGACTCTGGTGCAGTGAGTCATAGACTGATTCTGGATACGTTTGCTGCTTCCATTGTCCCAGAACAACCCTTCTGGCTGCTGGTATCACTCCGGCCCTGACCAATACTGCAGCGAGTCAGAAAAAAAAGTGGAGGTGGCAGATCACAACCTTTGGCCAAAGGTTGCCAACATAAAGATGATCAATCTCTTAGTAGGTGAAACTATGAGCACCCTTTCTCTGCAATCAAGTTTCCAGGGAGCAGCTGTTGTAGGGCAAAGCAGGATTTGACATGACATAGAAACAACTAAGGGGCTCATGTGAAAAAGACAGGCAAAAGTCCAGTCCACCACTTTTGGTGGAGGCAGCTTCATGGTCAACAAGAGCCAGAATGATGTTTCTTAGCCAGAACCAGGTAGGACAACAAAAACGGCCCCAATGAGTAAGGGGAGAAGCAAGCCTAAGTAGGAATAAACATACTTTTAGTGAGTGACAGAGACAGTACAGGCAGATGCCCGAAGATCAACTGTTAGAACTTCCAGCAAATCTGGCCAGCTTGCTAAGTAGATTGTTATGACTTTGATTTTGGCAGCCAATTTTTTTGATTGTTCTAGTATGCCAGAGACCTCCCAAGTGCAAAAGCTGAGCAAGAGATCAGATATGAATTGTTTTCTTTTTCCTCAACCTAGGCTTCAACACCAATCACTTTTATATATTGTACTTCGAAACGCCAAGAACTGCTAACACACGAGTTAAGTCAGGGCTTCAACAGCAAGCTCAGCTCTGTATTTTAAGGAAGGGAGTTTCTTCTGTGAAAAATGAACCTCTGGAAACTATGGATAAGGAACCCTTCCTGCCTAGAAGAAATCTCTTCAAATATCACTTCTGTGGAAGAATTATATTACAGTAGTCTTAATTTATGTTATTTGTAACAGCTACTTAACACCATCCTAATAGAAAATAAATTCAGTTATGATACTCTGTGTCTTAAAGAGGAAATACAGAGACATGTATTCATCACGTGCCTGAATATTAGATGGCTTGAGAGAGAATTCTCGTCTTGCTCTTCTCGGTATGTGTGCAAAAAGCCCAGAGGCTTTTTGTGATGAACAATTTCTAAAAAAAAAAAAAAAAAATAGTATTATTACAGTGAATGCCAAATTTTTGTAAGACATTTATTAAATTGTTATGAATTAGTGTTTCCCTATTCCTTTCACCATGATGTGAATTGTGTCCTTATTCAACCAAAAGTTTTTTCTGTTTGGGGAAAAGGGAGAGGAAGAGAAATTATATCACACATACCTCAAAAATCTGAAGGTGCCATGCTTAATAAATCACAGCATTTCTGAAGTCGGCTGCTGTTGTTGCAAACATATCCCCATTCTCCTTTCTGTGATTAGAAAAGTACTTGCATTTTTCATTTCCTTAGCTGACCGAGCCCCTTGGGGGGAAGGACAATTTTCCTGTTTATTTATTTGTATTTTAATGCCAAAAATAGGTTATAATTATATGACAGAGAAATAATTTGCCATAACATGACAGGGAAAGGCTTAGCTTTAGGTCTTCTGAAGGGGTTACATTTTTACTGGCCTTTGAGTCATTTGGTTACAAAGGTGTGATGATTTTGGCTGGGATGGAGCTAATTTTCTTCATAGTAGATAGTGTGGGGCTGTGTCCTGGATTAGTGCTGGAAACAGTGTTGATAATAAATGGATGCTTTCCTTATTGCTGAGCAGTGCTTACAGAGAGTCAAGGCCCTTTCTGCTTCTCACACCACCCCACCAGTGAGCAGACTGAGGGTGCATGAGAAGTTGGAAGGGGACACAGCTGAGACAGCTGACCCCAGCTGACCAAAGGGGTATTCCATATCATATAATATCATGCTTGGAAGTAAAAGTTAGGGGAAGAAAGAAGTGGAGGACATTCTGAATGATGGCGATTTTCTCTTCTCAAGTAACAACTATATATCGCATGATGCAGCTCCAGACGTGGCTGAACATCTGCATGCCTATGGGAAGTGATGAATGAATTCCTTGTCTTCCTCTGATTGCATGCAACACTTTTGTTTTAGTTATTAAACTGTCCTATCTAAACCTACAAGTTTTCTCACTTTTACTCTTCCGATTCTCTCCTCCATCCCAGCGTGGGGGGGAGTGTGTGGTGCTTAGTTGTCAGCTGGGGTTAAAACACAACAACAAAGAAAATAAAACCTGCTTCCAGAAGTTAAAATAATGAAACAAAATAAAACTAAATAAAGTAAGACATGATATGACCATGCTTAGAGCACCAAAAATCCCCTGACAACCTGCTGGAGTTTTGAACACTGCTGCTTTGACAAAAATAGGTTGGAGAAATGTGCATTTACATTTTACTGCCAGCTCATAGGGCTGGGCACTGTGCCACACTGATCGCAGGTACTGATCTAAGAGCCAGCCCCCCACTGACTTGACGAAGTCCAGAAACATTTCCTATGGGGAAACCCTCAAACAGTACATCCTCAACGAGCATGTATCTGTCACCAAACAGAGGCACATAAGACAAACAAAGAGAAGGGCAAGAAATAGTGAGAAGAAAAGAGGAACACAGCATTTGGATGCAAGTCCAGAATCTGTCCAGATGCTCAGAACTGAGAGTGGACTGGGATCTGCAGCTAGTTTTCATTCCCACAAAAACTGAATAAATCAGCTTCAGCACTCAAGCAACTCATCCTTCCTCCTCCCAGGACTTCTTTCACAGTTGTCATGCTTCCGAGTTCACTGTGTTTCATTAGCCTTACTTTCCTTTTCTCTTCTCTGATCTCTCATCTCACCTAGTGCCAGAGTCTTTCCTGTGTCTCTATATCTACTGGTGTAAATGAGTAGTTTGTATCCATCTTCTGAGTTATTGTTCAGCTACTATATGTCTCATTGCTGTGTACAGAGCTCTAGACATTACTGGCAAATAGAGAACATGAAACAGAAACTTGAGCTTTGTGGAGGCCTGTTTGTTTTGGCTGTCACTGCAGTTTTTATTAATAAATGCCTCCTGGTAGACTAGACTATTTATCATGACATATGTTATCTAGCTTATGTTCTTACACAGTATTTATTACAAAATTTAAGTTGTGCACAAAACTATTTTTCTCTCTCTTCCCAGGCAGTGAGAAGGGTGGTTATGTTATTTTAATGAATATGCTTGTCTTATGCTATTATTGAAAAGTTTTGGTTAAAGAAGTGATCTTTGTATTTTATTTTAAAAATAAGAAATCTGTGGTTGCTATGTTCTTTTCCCATTGGAGAAGGATTTCTAATCCATCTGCACATTAATAATTCTCCAACTTCTTTTTTGCTTAGATCTCCCAATTGTAGATTTTTCCCAGACCTCTTTAGCTACTTCTTTCCATCCTTGCCTATCTGATTGGTTTGATGTTTGCTTTCACACACCACAAGTTGTAATCAAGAGGGTTGCTAGAGTAACACAGCCAAAATAGAGAACATCCATTTCCATGCTTGCCAGCACCTCCTCCAATACTGCAACTGTACTTTAACTCTTGAAAAATCCTGTTTAGGATTACAATGAAATCTTGACAGAAAACATCTAACCCTAATTTGAGGTCATGAAAATCTTTATAATCTTTATAAAGAAAAGCCAAATATTGTGGTAGTTTTCCAAGTGAAACCTCTGCTTCTGAAAAACTAGTGTGTACCTCTTAGAAGGAGTCTGGATAGATAGTCATAGATAGTCATAGAAGGGTGAATACATTTCTGGTGCACCAAAGTCAGGTTGTGTTGAGCAGACAAATGAACTGGTCAACACAGAGCCTAGATTTTGCACAACTTTACCTCTAATGGCAAAATTGGGTGAAAAGTGCAAACAGGTCTTATGATTATCTAATGTTAATAACAGTATCCTAACAAAAATGAAGGAAGAATGTACCTTTTTGAGTCTTTCTGAATTTATAGAATAACAACGCCTAAATTTGGCTAGAACAGGCAAAGTTTGCAGACAGAATCATGGAATCATAGAATTGTTTTGGGTTAGAAAGGACCTTAAGATCGTCTAGATCCAATCTCCCTGCCATGGGCAGGGACACCACACACTAGACCGTGTCACCCAAGACTCAGTCCAACCTGGCCTTGAACACTGTCAGGGATGCAGAATTTACCACTTCTTTGGGCAACTCGTTCCAGTACCTCACCACCCTTACAGTAGAAAACTTCTTCCTTATATCCAATCTAAACTTCCCCTGTTTAAATTTAAACCCATTATCCCTTGTCATGTCACTACAGTCTCTGATGAAGAGACACTCTCCAGCATTCTTGTAGGCCCCATTAAGACTTTGGAAGGCTGCTATGAGGTCACCACACAACCTTCTCTTCTCTAAGCTGAACAGCCCCAACTTTCTCAGCCTGTCTTTGTACGAGAGGTGCTTGAGCCCCCGGGTCATCCTCATGGATGGTACACATAGAGGATGTAAAATGCTACTTACAGGGTATGTAAAATCTTCCCTTAACATGAAGCTGCGTACTGTCTTCTTTTCTCAAGAGAGCTTTAGTAAAGGTATTGTGCAAAATAATGTCTTGGGTAAGTTCTATTATGCTGAGTCATCTTGATAATTTTAGTGTTTACTGTCTCACTCACAGGTCCTTACATTCATAGTGATTTATCAGAAGTGTTCTGTTTTGTATCTCTCACAAATTGTTTTAATACTGCACTAAGTAAACAGAATGTCATCAGATTTCCAGTCCTTCCTGGGTAATTTTTCCCAGTTATGTAAATGTTTATCTTAATTCTACTTCTTCCTTAGCACTTTTTAAAAAATATTTTTGCTCGTTCTCTGTGCTGAGCCAGTGTGATAACTGCTGTGCAGATTTGAGACAAAAGAATACCAGGGCTGTATGCCAAGGAGCAAGGCTGCAAGTACCCAGCTAACAGCAAAGTCTTTGATTACCAGTTATCCAAGAGGGTGTAAAGACGTGCAAAGATCCTGTTTAGTGTTATTACCCAAAACCTCCAGATACTTGCAGTAGAAAGCTTCAGTGAGGTAACATAGAAGTCTAGTTCCTTGTGTTTATGAAGTAGATTTAGTTGCTCCTGTAAACATGTTCACAGGTGTGCCAGTGCCAGACATGTACATAGCAGTAGAAGTTTATACCAAGACTTGATTCCCCTGATTATTTTTCTCACCATTTAACCTGTGTTGTATCTGGCAAACAAGCTTCTGGGGAAAGGAAAGAGCATGCAAAGTGCTGGCAACAGTCTGCTTGATATGCAGAAGTTAACTAATAGAAAACAGCTCATGTCAACAATGTTTACATTTCTCATGCTTTCTTTCTTTAACCACTTGAACTGAACAGTATAAAAAGCTCTTTAGAATCTACTGTGTGTATAAAAAAAAAATCAGTACTCTTCCAAATAAGTTTAAGTTTGTCAGTGTATAAAGTTGTTGATAGGTTGGGGATCATTTCCATAGCCAAATAACGAATATGGCTCAGCAGGCAACACTGAAACTTCAGTGCAAGCATCCTTCTAGACAAGCTCTGCTTTTTTTCCAGCTTATAAAAAATATAATATATAGGACCAGATAACTACAGAAATCCACGGATTTCAGTGGGTGGAATTCTGAAGATAACCATCTTATTTCAACAGAATTTGAAAAAAAAAACTAAATAAACAATTCAGCTTGCAAGAGGTTGACGCATTAATCTTTCTGGTTAGAATACCAAAATTCTACTTGGTTCTACTATAAGGATCGTCGTATTTTGCCTTTACGTGGACACCCATCTGTTACCAGTTTCAAGCTTAGAGAAATGAACTTGGCTAAATAAGCATGCATTTTAGTAGCACAGATAAATTCCTCCTTAATTGCTCACACCTTCTATGTTAAGTCTCTAAATATGGACATGTAATCCAGAAGCCTACTCAGATTCGATACGATTTGATGGCTTATTTCTTTAACCAGTCATGCAAAGCATGAACTTATCTCTCTCTCTCTTATTACTATATAAAGAGCATAAAGAAAAAAGGACCAATTACTAAGCCAAGTTTCTGCACACTTAAAATGTTAATTTTGCTAATAACCAAACCCACTTAATTACCCAAAAGTCAGAGTAGGTATCATAGCACTTGATACTGGCTCATCAACCAGCACCTGCGAGCGCTAATGCAGTACTGTGTTTACCGTCCAAGTCTGGATTCAGGGACTTTCTGTATATGACTTATGCTAATGTAAAGCAAACGAGCTGCTCAGCCTGGATGAAATTAACATCCCTGTGATCTAGTTTACAGAGAGGTAAACCAGAAATAACAACAGTCAAGCAGAGCCAAGTCAGACTGAAAGGTTTTGTGGGCCAATATGATATGCAGACATCCCCGTATGGGAGGTAGTGCATGGTGCCACATCCGTCACCCAGGAATACACTACACTTGGACCACTGGGGGCTTCTCCATGACAGGTGCTTTTTGGTCATGCAGTCATGCACAAAATAAAAGCAACTATGAACCATGATTAGAGAGGATACTTCCCTCTGCAACTTCCCTGCACTTCCTGTCACCCTTGTAAGTCCCAGTGGGTTTGCTGTTTTGTTTTTGCCTTCTACTAGTACCAATCACAGAAAATGGAAAATTAGATATATAGTTGATCTTCCCAGGTGAAATATTGGCTGAAGCAGAAGCCAAAGGTTATTTACAATCCCTCCATAAGGCCAAGACGAGGTTTCCCAAAAATGCAGGACTGAAATTAATCTATATTTTGTTTCCTCCAGCTGCAGGAAAAATGCCATGCTTTTGCTGTAATACAGGCTTTGGCCAGGGAAGAGATGGCAAGAAGAACTGGCAAGAGCAAAGGCAGAAGGAAACAGATTTAATTTCACATGAGCTCATTTTCACAAATTTTAGAAACAGTAAAGAAAACATGAACAATGTTTCCACTGAATACGATATGGAACTTTTTGGAATAGCTCTTAGAGGGGAAAAAAATCCAAAACATCTTTAGGGCTGAGCTGAACAAGTTCATTGAAAGTTAATAGGACTCATTTTCCTAAGCACCCTGGGCACTTAAATAAAAATGTCTTGTAATATACATATATTCTGCTTTTTTGCCAAAAGTAATCAGCTGCTTTTAAAAACCATGAACACACAGAAAAGATTCATTAGTTTTCAATTTCAGCCTGACTACTTCTCCTGCATCTGGCACAGTCACTTACTTCCAGGAAAAGTAGATTTAAAATCCTCCTGGTTTATCCAGTACCACCCTGATCTTCAGTATTCATGGGCACAAAGGTTGTTTAAAAGTACTTGAAAAGAACAGAGCTGACAGCTGGGTCTGGCAGCAGAACTTGATTTTCCTTTCTTCCCACAGAAGCATATACAGACTTTCTGACTCATGTGAGGATACACGCATGCACACCTTTTTCATTCCCCAGTTTGTGTGTTTATCCCACTCACATACCATGCCATCATAATGCACAGACCTGCAAAGAGCATACCTGAAGCTTTCAGTTAAAAGGAGATGCCACAGCTTGTGCAGAGCGATTCTAGCTACATGAAGTGAATGCAGAATGATACTGTCACACCCATGCTGGCAACCCAAACTCTTCTGGTGCTGGAGAGAAAGAGGTTGCAGAAGTTATCACGTCACAGTGATGAACTGAAAAAAAAGTTCAGCACAGCAACACTTGGAAATTTCTGAAGTTTCTAAGGAATGTGATTTAGCCTTCAGATTTAGGTTAAACCTACTGATATAAGGTTAGGTAGCTACTGTCTCCTCAAAGGGAAGATGCATTGCAATATTTTGCACGTGAAAGAAAAATTGGTAAATTTTGCCTGGGTTTACATGCACAAAAGGTATAGTTGAACATTATCCTGATTATGTATTTTTCTCCCTAAGAAGTCCAGTTTCCAGATCAAACATACCTTGGACTATGCTCTGAAGCAAAGGACCAAGAAGAATTTCTCTCTCAATGTTCTTTCAATAGAGTATAAGCAATGCTTAAGGAAACCATTTGTTGATTGATGGGACTACTCAGAAAGAGAATAAAAACGAGGAAAAAACAGTTTTTCACTGTTGCTTTCCCCCACCAAAACAAGAAGGTTTAGCACTATCATTCCTCTTTCAGAAGAGCAAAAGTAATTCCATTTGTTCATAGAAACCCCTTATGCTCAAAATCAGCACAACGTTGAAAAGGTCCAGCCTACTTTAAGGTTTAAAAGGATGGGACAGAGAGCAGAAATGTTCTTTTGGAACCCTACAACCTGTTCTGCCTCCCTTGCTCAAGTGGTTGACCATCAAGGATGTTTTAAAACCAAGGAGTTTATCCCTTAAATGGAGTGACCTGGGATGCTCCAGTGGGTGCTTTCATTACAATTGCTTGTAAATAGCCTGTCTGAAACTATTGCGCTTTCATGCATACAAAGCAGAACAAATAAACTAAAACCAAACTTAAATGGCTAAAATTTCAGTTTAGAACTGAAATGGCTAAAATTATTTTATTTACTATTTTGGGGGGCTTTTGAAAGCCGCCGTGCTTTCTTTCATTAAAAAGCCTAATCATTCAATATTTAAAATGCTTTTGACCTGGTGAAGTGGTTATTTTTACAACCAGATTTAAGAAAAGAAAAAAAAAAATTAAAAAAAAATAGAATGTCCAATAGATTTTACCCTAACTGCTGGTAGTGTGAACCTCTGGTTAGATTTAATGGAAATGCTAGGAGAAGGTATATATCAAACCTACATCCTTTTACCTCTTTCCAGCCTAAAATAAACCTAAAATGCCTCTGGACTTCTCACTATTGTCATTCCCGATATGGGCAACCTACTTAAAAACAGCAACTGAGTACATCGCATGCATGCTAGCCCTTTCTGGTGGTGTAAATCATCTACATAAGTATATGCAAGAGGGCAGGAGGGAGGGCACCACTAGTGCAGCTGGCTTCCCCAGGGAGCATGGGACCTTTGCAATGACTCTACCTCTCCTTCTTCAGTTCCTAGTATGAGAGAAGTTGAGGGAATACGGCCAGAGAATTGCTCCATTTCAGCTATTCTTGGCCATCATTAACAGCCTCTCAGGTCCATAGGAAGTGTAATACAATGCTATGCTAAATTTATGACCCAGGCTGGACCAAGATTAGGGGAAGCTTTTAGGTCTCCCACTGCGTTTTCAGCTCTGTTTCCTGGGGCAAGGGAAAGGGAAGGGGAAGGGTGAAATACTGACTAGAGAGTTAAATTGATTTAACCTGAAGAAGACAGAAAATATGAAACTCCTGAGCACCATGTTTAAAGACTGATTTTTTAATAGGATGCCTTTGCTTTTAATGTCAGTTTCTGAACTGTCTCTTTAATCCCTCTCTACATGACATGTCTCTCACCTTGCTACTCCTGCTTCTGAACTAATCCATGCATAAGAACCAAGAAGAGATGAAACTCTGGAAACTCATAGAGAATGAGCTACAGTGACACCAGTCCAATGAAATTACATGTGTTCAACAAAATCAGCTCAAATGCCTATTGATTAAGTGAATCGTTATCTCCCCTCAGTGATAACTACAAAAACATCACTTTCAAGGTGAAGAAACCACCTGTCAATGACATGCTACCTACAAGGATTAATTGTGAGCAAATGTTATCTGTGACCAACAGGCATTTATTATTTTAATATTTATGCTGCTTGAGTCAACAGTAATAGATTCAAGTTAAGCTGGGATCTGGAAAATCCCTATAGAAAGAATGCTACACAGAGGTTTTCCCAGTAAACTGTCACTGCCCAAGCTCTGGAATCTGAATATTCATAATTTACTTGTACAAGGTGATATGTGCCAGGCTTTATACAGCAGTAGATGGAATCTAGAGACATATGTTTAATAACATAATGTTTGAAATTTATTGTAACTTTAATATTGAAGGATTTAAAAAGCAATTAAACTGCTTTAAAATAGCAAAGGGTTTATGGGAATGCAACATGAATTGGAACAAACAGGCCTAAATCAACAGTGGTTTGGAAGTCTAGTAAGGCCTAGAACTATGGGAGGTAATTCAGGAACAGATGCATCAAATTAATTCCAGTAATACTGGAGTGTTAAAAATGGCAACAGAAGCCAGCTTTGCTCAATAGAATGGAAAAACAATCATCCATTCTCTCTCTGTCTGCCCCCAAGGACTTGGATTTTCCCGGCACAGCCATTCACTAGTGGCAGCAGATACACCAAAATGTCTGGCACCGAGAAACTGAAGACAAACAGAAATCATACATGGAGAAACAGGAAAAAAGAAAAAGAAAAAAAAAATATATATATATATATAAAAAGCCCTCACAAGTGTATGTAATGCAAAGAGGTAAAGCTGCATTCCATGTTTGATACAAGTCTTAAAACAGATAACACACTTGAAATACTGAAGTAATGGTCAGTAGAGCATAGCTACAACATGGTAAAGATTAGGAATAAGACACCTCTAGAAGCAATTTAACTTACCTTAAAAACATCATATTTTAGACACTGTGCACACCCAGTCCCAAAATTTGTTCTGCAGATGTGACTCCTTACCACCACTGGATTCCCTCTGCCATGGTAAGGTCTCCAGGGCAGACAGTGCTTCAAAGCATCCAATGATCCAATATACTGGGGATATATACAGCCCATACACTTGGCTTGATGAAAAATAGGCTTTGGGTAATGTGGAAATGGAGACTGCTAATGCTGGAGTTTTCAACAGAGACTTTCATCCAAAGGTCTCACATTTACTTGAAAGCTACACTGAAACTGCTCCTCAGGCTACTCATTCACACCATAGCAGCAAGCGTGTAGAGTCTCACAACAAAACTACAAAGCAGTTTAGGAGGAAATGAAAGAGGACTGTGTCTCAGAGTCTGGTGTGGAAAGTACACTAGTTACTCATAGTAATTTCTAGTCACAACTGGAAGTGGATGCGTAAGTCACAATTTGTTCAGCAAATTTATCAGTTTTCTCAAGAATTGTCTGTGAACAGACTGTGACTTTTATTAATTTGTCTCCAGTTAGCAAGGGTACACCAAATATTTTATGTGAATGAATCCTGGCCAATGGATTGCTCACAGGCTTATATCTGTTCTAATTGTTTCAATATTCTCACTTTGACGTTCAAGCTGAGGAGGCTTAGATCAAGCCCTAGTTACAACAGATATAGTTTCATTCCTAAAGTAATGAGAACTTTACCTTTTAGACAGAAGATAGCCATAGAAATCTTCCCCTTATTTGAAACAAAGCATAGTAAATTGGAAACAGATCTCTGGCACTGACAGAAAGGCAAGGAGGAAGTAGAGAAAATATTGATTAATGAGATTTACTTGTGCTGCGAATGGTGATCAAAGGGGAGTGAATGCAGCGTGTAGCACTCACCACTGCTTTTAAAACCAAAATTTCTTTGATGTGCAGCACAGTATCCGGCCAATATGAGAATTAAAAGAAAAAGCCATGAGAACATCATTAATAAAGGTTTAAACTGAACTGCTTCAGGCACCAGGCACACAGTACCAAGGTTTTTGCTTTTCAAATTTCTAGTTGGTGAATAATTATAATAAATTATGTTTAACTATTATTCAGTTTAGTAAACAAAACCTCTTGATGAAAACAGTAATATAGTTTCCATACAGGGCAGCTTGCATATTTGCAGAGTTGATAACCTTTTAAGCACAGAAAATCCCACTCCAGAACAAAGAAAAGGCTTGCTAAGAGCAAAGTGGCTGTGTGAATGGTCCCCAGCAGTGCCAGGGAAGTTACACCACACTCATCAAGGAAGAATAAGTATCACACCACTATGTGTGCTGGGAGGATTTACAGCTTTTACACATTCCTCTCCCATTTCCTCCTTGCACATCTCTGCTTGGCTTCTCCTTTCCTTCTTTGTGTAAAGATCTGACTGGAGTCTGGACTCCCTCATGGAGGCTGCTCAGCCCACCAAAACCAGTTCCAGTCCCCAGCTGTGTCACTTAACCCATCCTGTGGCAGCTAGTACTGATGAGAGCTCAGTGCCCTCAGACCATAAAGGGGCCACCCCTCTTATTTTCCTACTCTGACTCTATGAAAGTTTTCTTCATGGCCAGGGTGAACTCAAGGCTTCTTATAAACTCAGACAGCAATGAATTTTGATAAGGCCCAATCTGGGCAAGACTCTTGCCTACCATGGGAAGGGACAGTGAGCCAAAGAGAGGTTTCTTGAGGGTCATGAAGGCAGCGGTTCTCTACCAGGGAAGGCAGCACAAGGTTGGAAGCTTCACTGAGGAGCTCCCACCTGCACTCACAGCCTTTCCACATCACCACCAAAGGAGTCATGGAGCTCTGACAATAAACTGCCTTGCCAAAGGCTGCAGCTAATCCTACCTGCAGCTCCTGTCCAGAAAGCTGATCATGCCTCCTCTCACCATAAAAGACTTCACCCATACAGGCACTTGTAGCAGCAGTGGGTGTCCCTCATGATGCTCTGTAAAAGTTCTGATACTTACTCAGTTGCGTAAAATGCATATAATTACTTTGGAAGATGCTATGGGTCAAGATAATCTACTTCTTTAAAAAAAAAAAAGTTGCCTGTCAAGCAACAAGACAAGATACAAAAGATTGAGAGATATTCTACAGCCTTCTGAAAGAGGGATTTTTGAAGGACATGAAAGGTTGAGAGGGAATTTAGTTTTTCAAACTCCATATAAAAACAGCTTTATATTTTCAAAAGACCTTTCTAAAAAACAGAAGTTTTGCATATAAGTGAATACTCTTCTAAAATAAAAGTTTGACAGGTTTTTTGCCACCTTAAATATTACTTGATACCACCTTAAGTTTTGCCTCTTCTATTGATAATCACAGATAATTCTTTGCCTACAGAAAAAGAAGCTCTTCTTATGCTACATATCTATTAATGCAAAATGCTGAACTTCGTCTTGCAAAAAAAAAGGCGGGTTTTGAAGAGGACTCATCCAACTTGTCTAACAGTGCCCCATCTTTGTCACCTTTAACTCTTTAATCACCAGGAAAATAGGAACTAAAAAAAAAAGAAATATCAAGCAAATTACAGGAAATCTTGTAAACCAAATCCACTGTAAAATATGGGATTTTTACAAAGATTATCTCACAGTTCATTTGCTTTGGTCAGTATCAGCACAACAGCAGTGTGCTATGTTAGTACTAATGCTAACCTGCAATGCAGACTATGAAAATGATAAGTCGGAAGGATCTAATAATGAAGAAAATAAAATGCATTTTTTCAACACATTGCATTGCATGGTACGATAGAGAGAGTATCCAAAGGCTACAAAAACAGCTCATTGACTTTAAAAAAGTATTAAATTATTAGTTTCATCCAAAGTAATATCTTGAATATATTAAGCAGGGCTTCACAAATCCTTTTTGTTCAGAACTTGAATAAAAAATGCTTCCTTGAAAAATGTGCTCCTGTTGAAATTGTAGAAAACACTTCAATTATCTCTCTGGGAGTGGGAGGGAGAAAGTAAAGAAAAGAGAGTGAGGGAGAAAAATCATGTTTGTGTCAAATGAACCATCCCCTCCAACTGTATAAGAAATCTTTTCTTTCAGAACCAAGAAAAGCAAAGCAAATAAAGAGTTACACCTGAAGTTCTTATGATTCACACAATCATGAGATTTCACACAATAACAGAGGAATGATATGACCAGGATAATTAAGACTGAGATTCACACCTCTGTTTTCCTTTTCAGGTATGAATGCTATCTTCTTACACTCTCATCTAAGCATGGGGTACTTGTTTCTCCAAGAAGACTAGGGGTTTTTTGCTTAAATAATTGAATGTTTAACTGTAGAAATAATGTATCATAAATGGAATATACTTGGCTTCATATTACAGGTAAATTCTGTCACTGTCTCATGCAGTGAATATGCAATACTGAAGTGGAATGTCTCAAGCAGAATGACCTATCATATAAAACTCTGGGATGCATCATTAAAGCCAGAAACCCCATGGGAAGAAGGTGAAACTGAGGTGGGTCTAACCTACATAGTCTCCTTCTGCCTCCAGGTTAGTAGTAAGAGAGAAACTGTTGCCACCCTAGGCTCCCTTCCTTGCCAAGACTAATTTTAAAGATTCATAAAAGGTGTATATTTTTGCTTCATGATTTACCTGTTTCTTGTCATATCTCTAGGACATGAATGCTAAAGAACAATAGAAAACAGATTCTGCCATCAATGATCCTAGCAAAACTCCATTAGTCACTTCAGAGAAGCTAGCATTAATTTTCCATAGAGCCATCAGAGGCAGATAGTGACCCAAAACACTGTGCAGAGAGAGCGCCTTTTTTCATGAAGTGCTGTTGTTTGCATGAGCAGGTCACCCTGAATCCCCACAGAATCAAGCAACTTTCCCTTCTTGGAAAAGCATCACCATCTTGCAGTGTACTCCTAGCACAGGGCTGAGGAAGATGGTGCTGTTCCCTTAGCAATGACTTTTATAACATATGAGATCCCTCAGCAGACTGGGCAACTAGAAAAGGCCCAAGTCACGCCACTGTTTCTGAGAGAGCCTAGGGCCGAAGCAGGAAGTTACACACACATCAGCTGAAGTTGATTTGAAAACAAAGCAAGCTATTTGAACAGCTTGATTAATGATGGCCATCCAGGCTTCAGGAAAAGCAGTTCACATCTTGCTAACTGGCTGCAGCCCTCACAGGGGATGTCGGCCAGGGTACACGTGTGGAGGATAGCTTAGAAAGCATTTCCTGAGAAACTCAGAAAACATTTAACAACCTTCACAGAAGATTAACGTTTCAGATGCAACAAATGTCTTGAACAGCGGGGACAAGAGAAAGAAGTTGTGTCTCTATGAACTGAGACTTGGCTGAAGAACAGAAAAGAGAGTCACTATAAAGCAGATTATCACTGGCTGACAAAAAAGTTACTTGAGGCAGTGTAGCTGGCTGCAGTCGGCCTGTCATTTCATTAACCTCATTTTAACTCCCTTCAAAGCAGCTGACAGTCATCACTTCCAGAGAGAGCTGTGGAAAAGGTCGATGTGTCGATCCTTGATTATTTTAGTCCAGGAACAATCTATTATTCCTAAAGTATCTGTGACATATTCCTCCCTCCCGCCCTCCCCCCCCCCTTACAGAAACAAATGAGAAAGCAATTTCAATTACAAGACAGAAAGGGTAGTACAGAAAACACAAAAATACAAGTCTGCAAATAGTATAGATTGGAAGAACTAACTGGCCTGTTCAAATTACCATTCAGAAGACAAGTGCTAGATTTAAATAGCTGCAGGAAGTGGGACTAACTTACTTTCTTATGATGGATTGCTCTTGCAATAGAAGCTGCCTACTGCTCATCATAAGCACATGGGTTTACATTTGCCAAGAACCACTTCTTTCTGCTGTCCCAGGTATTGTGGCCATCTGATCCTGGTCTGAGCCTCGGAGGGTAACCCTGGAGAATCCCCAAATGACATATGGAGAGGTGGGAACCCACCTGGTTTGAATCCTTTTCAGCAGCAAATTTGCCGCTCCCTGTGGAGCAGGATAGCTGAGCCCTCGCATGCTATCCTCAGCCAATTGCTACCACCAAGCTGGGTTCAGGACAAAGATCAGGAGCAGCTTCACATTACTTCTTTGATCACCATCATCCAGTTACATATTGTATAATGGCTGAATAAAACCATATTTTTTAAGTACTAAATGAGGGCCTATGAACTCAGTTCAGTTCTTTGTTGTATTTTCCCTCCACTTGACACTGAAATCACAAGTTACGTATTTTGGCTTGCTGATGGGAACCCAATTCAATAGGCACAGATGACTGTTTATCCTCTGTGTATCTTCTAGTTCATCCTACTTCAGGACTCATTAGGTGGGATTTCTCCTTCTATTTCAAAACCTCAGCCCAGTCTTCACACTTCACTTGCTACCCTTGCCTTTCTAGCCTTATCCAGTTCCCTACTTATTATGACCTTTTTCAGATTTTTACACCATTTCATCAATGTAAGTACCTGAATAATTTCACAATTTCAAGTTCATCTCTGGCATTCAAAAATGTCAAATTTACTCACCTCATACAAGCCGTGTGACATTAGAAATAGGAGAAGTTGACTGAATCTAACACAACCACTTTGTCTGTAATATTTGCAAATTTTTATGGCATCAAAACCCCCACTATTTCATTCAGCAGCTTTCTTGGGCTTTGCATCAGCCCCTCCTGGAATGAAAGAAGTAACAGCATGATCATTATAACTACAAACACCGAATGAAGAATACACACTATGCTTTCTCTGAAGCAGTATGAAGTTTTAGTTTGCTTGTGTAGCAGTAACATATAATTACTAGCCTGTATGCCTCTCATAATGTGTTACTGTCAGAAAAGAAGTCAAGAGTAGCAAAAAAGCTGCACCACGCAAATAAATAAAATGAAGGTTCACATTATTCCAGTGATAAGTTCATGTTAAACAGTTTTTTTAAGTTCACCAGGCTGATATTTGGTGTGTATCATAAATATATCGTTGAACTAATAAATAAGTGGCTTTTCTATTCCTAGCATACTTTAAAAAAAACCTACTCCTTTCTGAAAAAGTCATTCCTAAATGATGCTAATGGATTTTTTTTTTTGCCTCCCATATTTACTCATCCTGCATTTATTTTTCCACATTTCTTATTGCACAGAAATAATTACCATCTTACCTAGCACAAGACATGAAATTTTGCTTACGCTACAGAAAAAAAGACAGCAGACAGCAGCCTTTTCACAACTTCTCACATTTCTAAAACTATTTGTCTTAATTCAGCATCAGCCATCCTTGAAAAGTTTCATTTTGCCATATAAGATGCACAAAACTAATTCTATGAAATGTTCCATTTGAATTCCTACAAAAATTATGAGCTCAGTGGTGGTACTTCACTGAACTGTTTTCTGACTACAAATACTAGTTTGTTCAAATGTCACTATTTCTAAGCATTTTCCAACTTTTTAATCTCAAAGTTGCCTTTCATTACAGAGTTTTCTTTTCCTAGTATTTGTACTTTTTTTTCTTTTCCTATTTTGGATATATAGTTTCTTATTTGTTCAAGTTGTCAAATCATTAATTACTAGTAATAACAAATGACCAGTTGATAGGAAGTGAGCTAAGCAACAATTTATTTACCAATTACAAGACTGCATTTCTTGGCTGACAAGATCAATGCAGCAGATATACTTCGATTTGAGGCAATTTTCATGCCAAATTTGGAAAAAGATGATGAAAAGGGATTTTTAGTTTGTTTGCTTGTTTTTGGTTTGGTTTGGTTTTGTTGTCAGTAGTGATTTTCCACAAATAATGTAAAGTTAAAGCAACTTCAGACAGAAAGAAATTACTCTGTTTCAGTTCAAGAGTGAACAGTGAGCTCTTTCACATTTTGTTGAAACCACTTTTCTTGATTCCTACTACAGAGAAATGCAGATTAAAATCTCTGATTTGAATAATTGCAAACTTAAGCCAGAAATCTGATCCAAGTTTTGCAAGAGATATCTCTGTCAATCGGGGAGAGTCCTAATCTTTTATATTTGCCACAACAATTCAAGAGGCAGAAAGCCTCTCTAGGAATGTGGGTATGTGCTTTTCTGACATCTCTATCACTGCCTCTGCTGGGGCCTCACAGCTACCCAGTTTGACCCCAAAGAAAGAGTGCCAACCAAAAAAATGTTGTAGACAAATGAGGTGTAGGAGGAAGCAATTCATCCTGGGGGCAGCCTACTGCTACAATTTAAAGGTACCCTCCTTGTCATAAAACCTCCAGGGAAGGTGACAGCTCAAGCAGTATTTACTCACTTCAACTGTTCCAGAAAAACACAATACTATGAGTAAATTAAACCCAACATGAATACACTGAGCTGAGTTTGATTTTACAGGTATTGCGATCTATGAGAAAAGACAAAATAATTTGCATCTTAATTTTCATTTGGGACAAGGCCAGTCTGTAAATGAGAATTGAAATCACATGTAATTTCCTTTTTTTTTTTTTTTTTCCCTTTCCCTCCATCTCTCCTCCCACACCAATCATGTTTTCTTATGCTTTCAGGCTCTCCTTTTGTTCTACTACAGTAGAATACGCAAAACAATTGCCAGGTCAAATACATTCTGTCTTCCTTCTATTAGTGTAAGAGCTAGTGCTCGCCTCTTAAAATTCCTTTACTGACAGCTAATGCATGCCTTCCCATTCAAAGAATTTCTAATACAACCATCGGTTCCAGTCCTTTACTGTTCTCTTGACCTTACTTTAAAAATTAGATGGGTCCACACCAAACATAGATTCAAATGTCCTCATATGATGTTCCAATCTCAAAACAAGCACCATTAGATTCCTTCTTCTGATGGGTGAAATGAAAACAGTAATCTAAGGAAAAAAACAGATGTTTGCCGTTTCTTGCAAAAGTTTAGGTCCTGAATCCTATCTCATTTTTCCAGCAGAAACCCTGTGTTTCTCAAAAAAAACCCCAAGCAAGCAAAAAAAAAAAAAAAAACAACAAAAAAAAGCCCCACAACATCCTTGTGTGCTAGATGTATATTTCTTCAGTATATTCCAGATCTATCAAAGTATTTGAATGCATGCCAACCTTTCAATAAGCAAGTAACAGTACCTGTTTATGCCTCTTGGAAGACAGAGCCATTGTCACCTCCTGGTCAAAAGTGGCACTACTTCAGATGTTTTCCAAATAGCTTATAACTGACTGAAAGAAATGGTTGTTCAACATAGGTCACACTTTTTAATGGGATGTCCAAGAAGGAATACAGAAAAAAGGCAAACAAGTACTGAAAACTAATAAATCTCTCTAACTGAGACAAAGAAGCAACAGGTAACTTACAAATTTTTCTGACATTTAAGATGGATAGGGCTTAGGTAGAACCACCAAAACAGCAAAGGGTAAGTCTTCAATGGTATCTTCTTTTTTAATGTTAGAACTGACATCTCTTTTCACTCTGATACAATCATAGGGCAAACTTAAGCTTGACAGATGCCAAGCAGCCTGGGGCAGGTTTCCTTATTGCCCTTCTGGGAGGCAGAGCACAGCATCTATAGTGCAGCAGAAGAGACCAAAGGAAGCTTTCATACATCCCAGTTCTAGGTCATTAGACTTCTGCCTGCAACATAATTTAGACAACCCAAAAGCTAAGCAAGAACTTATATGGACTTTACCCTGTTGCAGGCTACAGTGCTGCTAGGAGTCAGTCAAGTAGTAAATGTCATTGCCTTCACCTGACACACTCCACTCTCACCTTCCTAAAGCCATGGATTATAAAGACTTTTCTAGAGGTTCCCCATAGTGTATTTGCCCTGTCCAGGAGCAGACATTTGGCAGCCGCTTTATGCTGTATCAGTTTTTTCACACAACATAAAGAGACAAAATACCTCTCAGTCTTCATGAGTTGCTTCAGAGCATGCTCAGATGGGATAAAGACCTGGAGGATCTAAACCTGTTTGACCATAGGTTAACCCTAAACCCACTGAGACACATGGTGTAGAAGAACTCACTGACTTTAGTGAGCTTTGGATCAGGCTTCACACAACCCTTTAGTTATATTTTCTATTTCAAAGTATTACAGCTATTTCAGCAGATGCCCAGCATCTGTAGCTTGATGGGGTGCTAATCCTATTACAAGGTGATGATTGGAAGCCTATAGCTTATACTCCCAGATGGTTTTAGGATTTGGTGACCACATATGCTCAAATTGGGGAGAAGGAATGTTTGGAGACCTGTCTGGTTGTGAGAGTTTCATAAGGTATTTGCAGAGTTTGAGAGCTTCCGGATAGCTAGGGACCACAAACTGTACATACATTAAGCAGCAGAAATTCACAGCACTCTTGAAACTCTGGAAGACTTTACCCAGCAATATGCAAACCTGTTAATATTCCCACTGGAATGTGTCAAAGATCTTAGCAACTCTTGGTGTGATATACTTGGCAATCAGCCACTTGGGTTTCTTTGATTCTAGGAAAGTATGGAGGCCTCGTACTCATTTTCCCAGTCTTTCATCAGAGTGAAAGGTTCAGGTGACTTCATTTGTTCCATTCTGCCACTGCAGATGTGACGATCCATGGGGGTCACAGTAGGGATCTCACTAATTTCCTGGTCTTGATTAACTAGAGTATGTTGTTTATAATCCACAATGACTTCCTAATATTGCACATCTTCATAGCTAAAAGTTCCCACTAAATATTCCAAAAGAAAGAAAGGAGCAAGTGTGGATAACCATTCCTGCATGCTACTGTGGAATCTCACAAGATTTGACAACTGTCAAAGCTCCAGCTGCTGAGATTTGTGCAAGAAAAGATTATTTTCTAAGAAGCTTAACTTGCAGTAAGTGCTAGGCCCCAGGAGGAAGAAAAAGGTGAGAACTGGAGGACTGAAATATATTCCAGTGTTAGCAAATCAAAATGCAAACATTTACAAACAGTGGCTACTAGTAGCATAGATAACAGCAAGAAGATTGTTTGCTCATGTGCTTAATTTTTTTTTGTAAGACAACATCCAAGCTAGCCAAGACAAAGTAAACCAAATACAATATTTGAGCAAGTTACTAGTGTTCAATATCTATTGGTCTCATACCTCTTTTGTCTTACCTGTATCAACAACATTTCATAATTAGATAGATGGTCAGTCAATACATCCTCATCTGACACAAAACATAACTACATTGGAAACATGGAAAAGGAGAGCCTGGAAACCATTTTCAATAAAGCATCAATAACTCAGTAGGCTTTAGCATAAGCTATTAGGACTAGATGTAAAGGCTTTGAAATTGGGTGTACAGAAGTACAAACTGCTCAATTAAATGAAAATTCCTTTTCCACCACAGACGGCCTTTACGAAAACAGAAACATTACTGCTGTCCTTTCACTGAAGTATCACATATTCCCTATCAGCTCAGCTGGCTGAACTGATACCAGTTTCTAAGTATATCTTTGTGATCATTTTCTATTCCATGTTTTTTATCACCAAGTTGCAGAAAAAAAATGTTTGTTCTTGAATAAGCAAAAAAATAAAAGCTTCAAAAAGTAGTTTAAAATAGTCTTCCAGTATTATCTCCTCTATTGCTGTTAGAGATGTCATACAAATGAGTTGGGTGAAATACTAGAAATACCTTCTTCCCTAGTAAGGGTGTTTAGTATGTTTATAGTCATATGCATCATGTTAAAATCACCAAAACCATATGAGAAAACCATCTCTGGTAATACTTTTCTACACATATTTTATGGGAGCTGACACAGAAATACCCACTTAAAGGATTTTTAAAGAGAATGGAGTATTGAATTAGTGGTAAGTGCTATGGACCTTTGAGCCTGCTAGTAAATAGTCATAGAAAATACCTGTTCAGAGTTCAGTCACATGTTTTGTTCTCTGTGTGTTGGAGTTATCACACTGATGCTTGCTTGGCCTGGTGAGACCTCAGTTTTATAAGTATAGGTCTCAGCCTCACAACTAAACCCATTCTTTGAGACCTCGAGTATATTTAACTGTATAAGAAACACTACATAGTTATAAAGATATCTATGCCTCTGATCTTGTTGCAGAATCAGTCCCATTAGGAGCAGACTGAAAGCATACTTTATACTGCTGCATTGTGCCAAGAATCCCACTTTTTGTAAGTCTTAAAACTTTGTGGTCTATAAAACAGATCTTCATTACTGATGCATTGTAAAACATCTTGAGCTCCATTTTTGACAATCAGAGCCTTTTCAAGCTTCCATTACTGCTCATTACTTACCAACAGTTTCAAGACTGCTCAGGGAGCAGATTTTTCTGCTACCACCAGTTTTTTCTCTTCTGTCATGCCAAGTCTCAAAACACCCTTCAGAATCATCAATATTTTATGTATCAATGTACCTGTTAGAAGCAGTTTCTCATTTAGTTGCCATAGAAATTCATGGAAAGTCCCCTGCCAGTTTCAGAGGAAGTTAGATCAGATTGCTTTGATGCATGAGACACTGTCAACCTAGGTAATATGTGGGCACCATATCTAATTAGACTTTCAGAGCACTAAGAAGGGCCAAACTTTTCTTCACAGAACTTGACTACTGATTTTAACAGTAACGGGACTTTCTGTATTGGGACTGTTCATCACTCTTCCAATAGGCTGTAAAGGCAACAATGTTTGATCCTTCTTTATTTCCATCTCACCCATAAACTGAGACTGAAACCTTCCTAGAAGTATGTAGTTAAGAGGCACAAGGGCGTGAAAGAGGATTTGCACTCAGCTTTTGGTTATAAAACCACAGCATATTGCTGTTCCTCAGACCAGTTTTAAGGGTCTCTAGCATGGGACTGGAAGTGCCAGTGATGTTACCAGCAGGAAATTTCTCAAGACTACTGAAAAGAGCATGCTGAATGGAAATCTAACAGGAAACCAGATGGATGAAGCAATAAAACCCCTATACTTCTCTCACCAGAGTGGTCTGAATCTCTCCGATTATACAATTTTTAGTAGTAAACTGTCATCTGCTCTTTGCTGAAGATACATGCTGGTACTATGAGGGAGTGAAGGCTGTTTAACTGCAACACAGCAAAGAAAGCTAAATGCTTGATATTTCTAGTGTATGGTGGGAGAAACTTGGGGCAAAGCATGTTTTTAAACCCTCTGCCTCTCAGACTCAAACTGTCATGGTAGTCAGCATAGACTAAGAGTGGATTACACTGATTCTTTACACAAAGCAACTAGAAAACTCTCTGCCTTCCTTAGGCAGCATTGTCTTGATTTGAAAGGAATAAACATTCATGGCGAGGACAAATACACAGGTTAAAAATCTGCCCTATTTTTAAGGCATAAGTAAGTATCTACAAGCAAGCTTATAAAGTATATATACATAGAATGTGGACAGATTGATGGGTGCATTTGTCATGCTAAGCATCCCATACCACTGGGGTATTCACTATGGATCATAGTAGGGCTCTTTACATTTGATCTTTTCAAACTTTTAACTACAGCAAAGGCAAACCCATGCAATTATGAATTTACATTCCTCTTTGACAGGTAGCAAGAAAAAAATTCTGCTGTGAAAGCATTTAGGTATTACAGAAGGTATGCTCCTTTTAAAGAATCCCACAGAATTTTAGGCCTATGGTAAACAAACACTTCTCTGGTGACTGCAATTTTCTACCATGTTCTTGATAAAAGAAAACACCTATCAGGTTAGCTTTATCTGTAATCACAATGAGAGGTTACTATATCTATTTACAGCATTTGATAGTAAAGTGCTGTTCATACAATTTGCTGTATTTGTTTACACACATTTTATCTCCAGGTACATAGAGTTTAAGAGCCCTAGGAGATGTGCCAGTTACAGTACAGGATTATAGTCCTCTGAAAATCTCTAATCTTTGACAGTATAGGTTATGTTCCTGTAAACATATGACCAAGCAAAACTTTTATTATGCTGTAGTCTCCAAAGCAATGAAGTTCTATAAACAGGTTATATAAAGCATCCCTGAGATGCTCTCAGACAGAACAGATTCCACAGAATCTTTCTCAAAAGACCAAATGATTTCAAATGTTCATATAACTTTGCAAACACAAGTTTTTAAAAAATGTTAATTTAATCTCCCATAGGTACTTCAAATTACTTTGCATATACATCTGGAAAACAAAATCCAATTGCTGCATGGAAGTCACAGGAAGTATTGAGGGCTGTAACTGAGTTTTACAAGCAGTGACTGAATTTAAAATGTATTTTCCAGAACTGTGTGTTTCTGCAAGCCAGGGGGAGACAAGCATGAAGCTTAGATATCAGGTAAGCTGCCTTAAATTCTGAAAGCAGAACTTAGTGGAAGGATACAGAGACTTCAGTGGCAGGGAAAGAATATTTGAACAAAATACAGAACTTCAAGTTGGAGATTAAGTTGGCAAAACAATTCTGGCAGGGATTTTCATTGTTATTTTGCAACAGTACCTAGTACAAAAAAAATCATATTCCTAACTGGGAGCTTCCAGTCACTATAACATTACATATATTACAATAGGATAGAGTGTATTCTTTATTAGTTGGTACTTAGAATGAAGGTATATATCTTATTATATATGCTCTCATCATTTATAAAATAAGTTATCATCTACAGAAGAAATGAGTCCAGTATTTCTGCACACAAATTTAGATGTTCTGGGACTTGCCTCCTGAGAGAGCAATTCCCAAGAATCAGACGTAATGGCTACAGAGTATAAGTGACTTTCAGTATGAGTTGGATGCATAATTATGACCACAGTTTTCAAATCAGCCTTTTTATAGCTATGTCTTATTTCAGGCTTATGCTTTGAGTCAAACAAAGGAAAAGCAACTTGCACATCAAAACAAGAAAGCTGCTTCGTTTAAACAGTAGGCAGTTTCAGGCACTTTCAGCACAAAATTTCTGTTTGAAATTTGTTGTAGCATTTGGTTTTTCAAAACCACCTTCATTGCACTAACATACAGGTCACATGTTCCACTCTTTTTTTTAGATGAGCAGAATTGAATCAGTTTTCCAGAGCAAATAGTCATTATTATGAGCTTAAAATTTCCTTCCCACAAATGCTCTTTTAGTTGCTTTCAGTGACCGTTGCAGTCAATCCCTATAATTCTACTTACAATGTGCGGGAAATTTAATGAATATGTGAATTTATTCACTCAACGGAAACCTCAGATAGAGCTGGAGTTAATTTCCTAGCTGTGAAAGTCTAGTCGAGTGACTTTCTTTGCCAGCTATGAGAACATGAACTTCATAAAATCAGACATACAACAGTTGCTACTTAAAAGTCAACTTTAACAACAGTTACCACAACACAGGATCTATGAAAACAAGGGGGGTTTCCATTTCTGAATGTGACATGGAGAAATGCATGTAAAGACAGAATTTTAAAGTTCAAACTTCAAACAATGCCTTTATCCAACACACATCCAAGCCTGCAGCTGTCTTCCTGGATAAATGCATGCAATCTCTTTTATTTAAATCATAAAACTTGGTTTTGCATAAATAGCCTAATTTCACAAATACTGTTTCTCCAAAATGTTACTTAAGAAGTTTTAACAGTTCCTCCCTGAAGTCAGCTGTGAAATGTCCAGCACCTAATAAATTGGAGCTATTATAACTTCTCTCTTCTTAATTGCAGTAAGCTAAGTATCATCTTGACAGTAGACTGTTGCAAATATGTTTCCTATAAGCCATGAGTATAAACAAACATTGCAGGTAAAGTCTACATGGAATTAATTTACTTATGACTCTGTCATATCTTTATGGCAAAACCAACTTAAGGTTGTCTGGGACAGCCCCATACTACTTCAAATTAATGGGATTTAAAAATACCATACCATGACAGTTACATATGTAGAGTATCAAATCTCACCAGTTTTATATAATAGCTCAGGTGTCCCAAGTGCTATAAGAAACTGGAGAAAAGACTAGGTTCTTATCATAAATGCTCTTTCACTGTCTATCATGGCTTCTAAACTGTAATAGTCCCCAAACATGCCAGGAAAAAAAAAGCTTCCCAATTTGGATTTGAGGAGTAATTTGATAGTTGCTCTGAAATTTTAAAGAAAACGTGACATAAATGCTTCCATTGAATAACTTTCTCCAGAAGTACAGATTTTTTTCACCATTTGTGTATTCTCTTAATCCTGGTAATTTTTCTTCTTTCCCCAGACGAATCGACTGCTGCTTTCTGGCCAGTAACACATTCCTCTGAGGTTGGATCAATACATTGTGTTAGACAATCTAATAACATTTGCTGGTTTCCTGAACTATTTATCACTCCACAGTACAAAACTGAGATTTTTCTTAACTTGTTAGACAATGTTAATAGCAATCAAGAGTTATTGATGTTTGGAGGTAGATTCAATGTTGTACATGAAGAACAATAACTCACTCAGACCACTTCTTAACAGACAGAGGTGATGTCCATTAACTTTCTCTATTAGAATTCACTTTAGTCTGAGCTGGATTCACGTTAGTCTGAGCTGGAGTCTCAGCTGAAAACACCTGGATCTGAGTATGTCTTGCTCCTAAACCTCTTACCTATAAACAAGCCATTCAGTAAGTAAACATGAGCTGTGAGACACATTGGCAGGATGGCTTGGGAGCATCACTTACCAAATACCTTTCAGATACACTAAATATACCATAATAACGGGTGGTGCAAAGCAAATTAGTATTCATGAAAAAGCTGTGACAGCAACTATACTTAGGTTGTGTCCATAACATACACATAAACTAATAGCATGAAGGGATGCATGTGATAAACTGAAGCTGTCAGCACATGCTACCAACCAGCACCTGCTCTGAACTAAAATACCACAATGGTTTCTGTATTTCAGAAATTCAGTAATTCTAATAGAAGGAATTTCTAAAACATACAGAGAGTAAACTGGAGCAGCAGGTTACTCTTGAGAATAAAGAGGTAGCAACTGATGCTGTTATAAATACTGCTAGCCACCCAAAACAACAGATAAAAACCATCCTTCTCAATATAAGGAGGAGTTCACTTTATAACCAAGGAAAAGCCTATTGTAAGGGATTGATTTGGGGATGCCAAGCAGTATAAATAAAAATATTGGATGCATTGATCTTCTAGGTGTATTCCCAAACACTTAGAGAGGCTCTTACTAGACCATGTGAAAGCACAGCTGGAAAAAAGTCCTTTTTAAATGGTATTGTATTTAATGTGCAAAAAAACCCAGCTGTGAAATTAATGCTGAATTTTACAGTACAGAAGACAAAGTATTCTACACTACTTCCATTATAAAAGCAAGAAAACTGTGATGAGCAAATTATATCAGCATAATAGGAAAAGCAGAGACAATTGTATGATTTTTTAATACAGATCCACTTATATGCTTCAGTTCTGATGGTTCAGGCTCTATAGATAACAATTTCCTTTCCAATTTTAAATTCTCACCAGCTGATAACAATGGTAATGAATCCTGCAGTTGAAATATCTGACTCTCCACAGTTAACTTCGCTGAATCTTTCTTTTTTACCCAACTTCATCTTTACAGAAATCAATTAAGAAAACACCTGCATCTGTACAAGGATGTTTAACCTAGGCCTAAACGTTGTTTGTTTGACTTGAGACATCAGAATTTGTATTACTTATCCTGGATACTGCAAAAGGTAAAAGTAGGCTACTCTCAGAGGTGAGTGGCAGATAAAGAAAAAGCACCGAGGGTGAAAAAAAATGAAGTTACTTATAAAAGGGTAAGGAGGAAGGGAAAGAAGGAGTTTTGAGGCTGGAGCAGAATGTTGAAATAAAGCTGCCCTGACAGTATGAATTAAGAACCACAGCAAACAGCTAGGAAAATTTGAATTCTAGACCAGGCTTCCTTGAAAAAAGGGGACGCTATCCCAGTTGGGACAGTAATAGTGATGATCTTCATGAATTCCTCTGAGATCAGCAGGTAAAGAACAGTATATACAGCTATTACCGAAAATTAATTATGGCTGTTACTACAGCACGACAGATGGCATTTTTAGAATCCAACATCAGATGCATTTTTAAGAATCTGACCCATACAATAACATGCAAAATAATTATTGAGCTACATTTCAGAAATGTGTCAGGCTCCGACAGATCTTTACTTGCTATACTCAGCATGTAAGATAGCCTCCCTGTGACATCCTTCAGGTCCCATATCAAGATCCATCTTTTTCATATGGCCAGAGATTTTACTTCTCTCTCATGCTGTAGTACCAGGGATGCTTATGATACTTCTTACATTTCTTTGTTTCCATCCTCAATCTTTCTACCATAAGGAGGACAATTTATTAGGGATCAAAAGGGTCTCAAGACATTTTACAGATTTAACCAGAGAATGATGTGTAAAAATTTTATGAACTCCAGTTGCCTACATTCCAAGCTTTGTAAAGGTTTCTGCGCAACTAAATCACACTTCAATGCCTAAAGAACTTTGTGTACACAGCCAAAAGTATCAGTATCTACTTCTACAAAACCAATTTTGGTGTTAAATATGCCTTACTGAAACCTTGAGTTAATAGATGACGAAGAATGAAGGACCGTTATGAAACTGGGAGCTATCCACTTTTGTAAAGCCTACTGCCTCTGCTCATAAGATGTTTGCCATAAAAACTGTTACCCTTAAAGAAAAAAGGCAAGTTTTACACAGAATAGCAGGTAATTACACGTTTTCTATGACTCACAGGTAAACAGTTCCATCTCATTGAATCAGCTTACAATATTTTCAATTACTACAAGCAGGAAGAAACCGAGTTTGATAGCTCACATAAAATTGGCACCTCTGTAGCCACACAACCACCTACAAAAAAGCACTAAACAAATTTGAACACCATGTACTAGTTAAGAAATTTTGCATATATACAAAGCCTCACATAGCAAATTACCGGAAGTAGTGAAAAATTGCCAGGATGAAATGTGCAACTTCCACGTGCTGTATTAGGCAAAGTAATTTTGACTAATTCTTCCTCTTTTCTAATAAAAAGTTCAAGACTTCAACCTCAGTTGAGATTGCAGGACAAAAGAAAGTGGCATTTCCTCTGAAAATGTTCTCTGAACATATTTTGCAGAAATTTTACAATTTTTTACATGGTATTTATGATACTTTCACCCTTTCCACTTGTTTTTCTTTCTTTTCAGAGGAAAGGATGAAAAAGCAAAAGCCTGAAGTAGTAAAGGATAAAATAAAAAACTTTTTTTCTTACTCTTTAGGCTTTTTTTCCTTGAAAAACATAAACAGAAAATTCCATTGTCTCTCTGACCTCTTACTTCCTCTTCCAAACCATTTTTGAAAGGCTGTTTAGAAGCAACACGAAAAGTTTGTTTGATGTTTCAATATTTCTGATGGGAAAAAACACAACTTTTCTCCTATCAGAAAAATAAGAATTAAATACTTCCCATTTAAATAAATATTCTGGGCTGAAATTTAAGAGCAAATGTTTTCCCAGTCATTTACAGTCATTTCTGATTATAAACTTCAATTTCTCATGCTTCAAACCTACTTTACCTACCTGAAGTTCTAAGGTACTATTTTCAGTACAACTGTTACATGCTTATGTTTCAATAAGAGGAACTCTTCCTCCCAAATGGATGTTCAAGAAGCCTGAGGATTTAAAACGCGTGTTTGAACATGGCTTTTAGCTCATCACATTCAACTCATAATTAAAAAGAAAAACCCAACATTTTTAGTAACACCAGAAATTAATAGAATGAAAACACCAGATTGACAGTTCTGGTGACCCATATTCTTGATTATTCACAGGCTAAGGGTTGTATAAACACCTGTAAGAGCTTGTCTAATATTAGGAAATGGCTCTAACTAATGACTTGGCACTAGCTCACCCTATGCACGTTCTTATTTCATGTTAAACCTGCCTTCACACTGTTTAACTTAATTTATATCCAAAACTATCATGAGCTAAAATGTAAGGCAAGCATCTATGTGAAAGTTATTACAGAATAATGATTCTGACCTGAGATCATACTTCGACTTATTTTTAAAATTATTTCCTCCAAAGACAAGATCCATCCCTATATTTTCCAACTGAGACCAGGCCAAGCCAGCTGCAGAACCAAAAAAGGAATTCAGACTCAAAAGCCCCTTAGACGCCTCTGCTAAAAATGCCAGCAATTGATCTGATTCTCTTCTCTCTCTATCCCCAAATTCTGATGAGTTGCACATTCCCCCACCAGCTCTCCTGCTGATTTCAAAAGACCACCTGTATTCCACATTGAACCCAAGGTAAGATATAAAGATCAGCCTACCTGTACTTAAAATAAAGGCAGGGTGAAAAGGGTCCCTATTTCACCAAAACTTTGCTGTCAGAAGGTGGGAAATGGGCAGACCCATGGCTGTGCTTCATGGCATGCTTCAGCCTGCAGACCAGAACCCATGAAAATACCTTTTCCTCACAAATAACACCACTCTAACCACAGTTTTTCCACTGTAATACTTCAGGTTGCCATGGCAAGGTTATGATCAAGGAGATGCCTTACACTGCAGTCTGTGCAATAGAACAAATCTCTTCAATCCTAATCAGAAGTTAAGGAAATTGAGAACAGGATTTTTGTAACACACACCAGCGAGACAACAGTGTTTTTCTTGAGTAGATCTACATGGGTGTATGGGAAAGGGTGCTATTTTAAAAAGCAAGTATTCTAGATAATTCACCATTCTTGGTGATTTTGCTTGTAACTACTTAAACTTAAGAAATACATTTGATGCAATGCCTCGTTATCTGTGTACCAGAACATCCCTTTTCTTGGCAGCATTTTAGAAAAAAAAAAAACTTAAAAAAGAAAGAAAACCAAAAAACAAATGACTTCAGATAACTTCAGTCAGAAGGTATGATCTCATAAAGAACTCTCTCTTAATAGATCAGTATAATGAATATGCACAAAGACTTGGCATATCATCTTTTTCCTTTTTAAGTCACATTGACCACAAGGCACCAATGTGTTCAGCTGTAATGAGAAGAAATGCTGTGGTCCAATATCCATGACACCTCTTAGAACCACAGGAAACTCATCTGTTCAACTGCTTCACAAATTGCCAGAACATTTCACAACGTAAGATCAACAAGCAGCACAGAAAAAGTTCATCCAAGAAAATGTCCTTGGTGTGTCTTTGATGCTGTTCACAGGATAATATTTATTCTTGGACTATTGGACTAGTTCACAAATGCACTTTTTACAATAGAAAAAACATTTTAACTTCTCTATGCACATAAACATACATAGTTATCGTATATGAAATGTTTAAAAAGAAAACCTATTGATCAAAGATGGAGAAAAATGGCCCTGAAAGAGCAGTGAGGTGATTCTTCTACAAGAAAACTAATATCTTGCTATCATTTAAACAAGCCATATAGCCTCACACCACCTTAACATGAACCTATCTAGCGAAAATTTAGGTCATAGCAGTTCCTGAGCCAAATTCACTGTTCCAAATATTATTTAATCAAGTAGTCTTGATACCTCACACTCACTACAGGTCATTAATCTTTATTGTGTTGCATTGCGAAGTTTAACAACCACAAAAATAATAACAGTAAAATCCAGTAGAACTGATTAACAAAATAGCAACCTAGAATGCAACCAAAGCTGTTTCAAAGAGATGCAACATAGCAACAAAGCCTAATAAGGGCATTCAAATTCACTACTTGAACGTATTTGTTCACATATCTCTGATATATTAAAGACTAGTTCTCTTTTTCCTGTTCATTTATGAAGTACAAGAATGCATTGGTAAATGATATTTGCGTGCAAAATGTGTGTGTTTATCATGTTTTATCATAGGAATAGCTCTCCTGCAATATGAATGTCTTTGCTCTGTCAAAACCAACAATGTATTCAAGACTCACGAGTTGCAAGGCTGGGAAACATGAAAACTCTAGTTTGTGTCTTTGGCCTCAGTCTTCTTGGATGAAAATCATATTGACTCCAATAGTTCTGACTGTAATAATACATATGACAAAATATCCCATAGATGTTTAAAGCCTTCCAGGGAAAGAATCTTCACTACTCATTTGGTGTCTAAATAACTTTTGAGTCTTTGCTCTAAACATATTAACTTTATATGCAATTTAAGAGGGTTTTTTCTTCTTTACAATTTTGTGATACGTTTACCTGCTAAGTTCAAGAACCTGTCATTAACCTCCCACTATGCAAGCACTCATACCAAGAATAAGCTATTTCCTTTTACAAGCAACAAATTTCTTAATTCTTTCTCTGTAAAACAAAGTATGAATCATCACTGTGATCTTATCTCCATTCTTTTTAATCTAGTGTCTTGTCCAGACAATAGTACCTTGCATGTAATAGGCATTTCTCAGAGAAAGCACAACACACCTTTTTAAGCTTCCAGTTTTGGAGATAGCTTTTACCAGTGAAGCCTGTCTTTTCTCTCAATCTACACACTCAGCGTGTTGCTACAGCTAAATATATGGATTTGTGATTCTGTGATCCAGTGTTCAAATTCAACTGACAGAAAGGTGTAAGTGCTAGATAGCAGCAGATGTTCAGACTACAGATGTACATAATTCACCTTCAGTATCCATAACTCTTAGCAGAATATAGGAGCATCAGGGGTTTTGCTTCTTTGTTGAGCTCGGACACTATGTTCAGATTTATAACATCCTCTACTAATTAGTCAGTCCAAAGGATACACCACTGTCCACTAGTATTTTTCCCTTTTCTTCCTCCCTGCAAAATGCAGAAAATTAAACAAAACTCATAAAAGCTATCCACTCAGTCTTGTAGGTATTTTTCACTGGCTGCATGAAGATAAGAACATATGCAAATTTTCCTCCATTGATCATGCCACTTTTTAATTTTTTTACCCTGCAGCAAAATAGCTAATGTTGACATTTAAACCAGGTATTTACGTTTATTCCAGATGAGGTGACCTGTTCATTTCCAGACCAACTGATTCATACTACTTTCATTTGCAGGCAGATGTGAGCACCTCTGTCACTTTTACCAAAGTTTTCCTCCCAACTAAATTACCAAAGACTTTCAGTCAGAGGAAAGCAAACAAACAAACAAAACCCAAAATAAAACCAAAACCAAACAAACAAACAAAAAAAAAACACACAAAAAAAAAAAGGAAAAAAGGAGACTAGAAAGCAAAATGGCAATTCAAGTTAGAAATCAGATCCCACTAATCTCACTTTTCATTTTCAAATTAAAACCTCAGATGCCACTCATATCTGTTTACCTTCTTTTTTTCTCTAAATAAACTTGTAGACAGTAGATGACTGTGGTGTGGCCTGCCATATCCATTGCATTCAGGACTGTGTCAGGAACAGACCTGGTGGCCACATCCTGCGTTTCTCTTTTTCCAGTTCTGGGCAAATTCCCATTAGAATTTAGATTCTGTATTCTCTGCTCAAGTTTCTATCACAATTGTACATTCACCAAGCTCAGTTTGCTCCTTGGTAGTCTACTTCTTTTGAATCTGAAGTCATAATGTCAGGTTTATGATATCACACCAACTTGCACAGCGACAGCATGCCATGGGAAAAACATGGGCTTATAAATTTCACTGAAGGAACAAAAAGACATTAAGAACCCTGGCCAGGGAAAGAAGGAGATGCCAATTTTGAAAACAACTCATGTGAAAAACCTACAACTTAACTCATATTTTAAGAATCTTGGAGTTCAAGTTTGAATTGTAAGGCTTAGTGCCATGCCTGAAGTAGCAAAGGAAGAACAGAAGTACTGGAAAAAAGAAAAACTACTCAAGATCAACACTACTTCCGTGTCATCACTCCACTGTGAAAATTTTCCTTGAAGTCAAGCAACTGGTATGCGTAATCCTCTGAAGATACATCACCAGTGACACAAAAAACAACCTGTATTTGCTTCCTACGAGGTACAGCCAACAGCTTTAAAAAAAAAAAAAAATAAAGATTTATTTATTTTTAAAATCAGCAGATGTTCCAGAGTAGGGGAGAATAGTCCACCCGTTAGAAGTACATTCAGTCGCCTCTCACAGCCTTCCTGATCAGCTCCATCTCCTGAAGTCTAAGACAGTAGAGCATAAACACACTCTGGGAAACTTTCCATATTCCTAAAACAGTGAGTCATTCAACAGTTGTTTTAAACAGGATCTGAAAGGGTGCCACCAGCAACACTAAGGTCATCTCCAAGTGCACACTAATGAACCACACAGAAAAAAGCAGAGATGTTTGCCACAGATTGTTTAATATTTCTTGACATCTCAGTACTTATATGGCCCTCACAACTTTAATAGGAATGTCTCAAAATCATTAATGGATTTTACCCTCACATGACCCCTGAAAAATGGAGTTATCTCCATTTTGGAAATGGAGAAACTAAACTAAGGAGTAGGTAAGTAAAAAAAAAAAAAAATCTTTAAAGCTACAGAAAAGATAAGATGAATTACAATGTGATCACAGATTGCTTGAATCTTGTTCGTTGAAACTTCATGAAAACATAATAAAAGGCTAGATAATACTTGTCTGAAAATACCCAACTTACACAGGGAAAATTAAATTGCAATCTGGCATATTTTTATAAATACGCAATTTCTATACATAGTAGTGGCATTTATTGCATATAAAGATCCCTATATTAATGAAAATTATTCTTGCCTAACCCAAGACAAGCACGATGCTATTGTACTGGAGAGCACACCAGATATCTATGTGGTTTGCTACTGATCACCCTTATTACATGCTCACAAAAAGTCCCAGTCCTGTTAGATTTCCACTGGTGTTGTTCAAATCTTTTTGTAACACAAAAAAGAGAAAGTCTTTACCCAGGGCAGTCACAGTCAAAGTGTCAGCGCTGCCTTCAGGCCATGGAATCTTCTCAACTCCTGTTCTGTGTTTCTGCAGCCTTACCACAGCCTAAGAGTTTAGACTCCTGTAAGTTGTGAAGTCTCCAAAAGTTTTCAAATCATTGTTACATTTTGTTCAAAAACTTCTAGCAAAAAAAAGAAAAAAAATCAGAAAATTAACAGCTGGTGCCTTATTTATGATATATAATTTATTCGTTTGTTGAGAGCCAGTCTCTTACACAAAAATCAAACCAAAAGCTATATGCTTACACTAAAGAGAGTCACAGAATTTAAATATAAAGTGGAATTAGCAAAATAAATAACATTTCAAGGAATTTTCACAGACTACCTGCAGGGCATGTCATGACAAACACTGCTGGGGAAACAACAAGGATCTTTGATTCTCTTTACCCACCTATTGCTAGCCAGTTATGGTCCCCTGGTTTCTCATTCTTCTTGGCCAGCTAAACCATTTATTAATCATTCTAAAATTCTTAAGGCAAAAAATGGGAAAAAACCCCAACCAACCAACCAAACAAAAAAAAAGGACAAGCAAACAAAAAGAAAAAACTATTCTGGGAGGAATTCTTCTCATTGTAAAATACTGTTTCAAGACAGACAGGAAAAAAGGACATTTTTTCTTACAGTTTAATGGCAGATTGATGACTTGCTTCAATTGTAGCTTTTAGGCAGGTAATCTGAGGCAGCATCATCCCTTCCCAAGAAATTAGGGGTACTGGCAGAAGCATATTCTCATCTAGCCAATCTACCACACCAGACCAGGAAAAAAAAATGCAGAGGACTGGAATTATCTCACTTACCTCATCTCATGAGAGGTTCCTGGATCCATATTTATTTTTGGAAAATGTATTACCCAAGCTAGAAGTTCGACAATTATTGCTGTAGCCAATGGCATGTATGAGAGTACCTTGGGTACTTAAAGTTTGCCCAGCAAGACAAGGATAAACTTAATTTAAATTTGGAAATTCAAAGCAATTCAGTTTCACTTCATTTTTAGTTTTATCAAGATTGAGCATTTCTCCAAGCTTCCAGACTTAACTAGAAAATTGTTGCTCTTGCACTTTGACAAGAACAGGCTGTTAACACAGCATTGCCTGCTCAATTTTGGTTGACCACCTGTTTTAATGGAACAAGCCGCTGATTACCTGTTTTCATGGCAATCAATTCAAGCTGCTGACTTTAACATGGAGAAATGCAGACGCGCAGGCCGAAGGTTCATCTCTCACCTGTGGAAGGAGAAGATAAAGCAGCTGAAATTCATCAGCCGCTTCTATTGGACAGACCCACGAAGAGGGAAGGTTACCCTGGAGCAAGCGGCGTGTCCCGGGTGCCCTCTTGTGGTTCTGTCTGGTACGGTGCTTCAGAGGCTGGAGGCACCCAGGGCGCAGGATGCTTTCACTTAAACTACAAACATAATACAAGAAATTGCTAACCATAAGTCCTAAAAATCCTTAAAAATAGACGTAAAAATTGTTTTTCTTATCTTTCCTACTAAAGCTTACCAAAGGTTACAGACAAGGATTTTAAGGGACCAGAGTGCTTTTCACTGAAGTTAAATACAAACTGCTTGATGGCAGTCTCAATAGGTTGAAACCTAGTATGGTTTCCTATCATGAGAATGTGTATGTACTATAAACAGAATTAGCTTAAAGAAAAGTAGGATCATATATATGTGCTAATAAATATATTCCTTTCATATACCACCAGGAACAGTTTACTCCCCCCAGCAACAGTGATAAAGACAGGTAGGCTACAAGGATGAAGTGTTACTGTATGCACTGCAAACATGCTTTTGCAGAAAACATAAAGCAGGAGAGGATAGAACCTGGAGATCATGACTGCCATTCATCTTGGAATAAAAAGACAACTTCAAGACATTCTGCACTAAGAATCTGGAGAGGAAACTAAGCTTTCCACAATAAGAAATGAAGACAAGGCAACTATTAGTGATGTCTGCAAAACATGGAGCTTTAAGGTCAATATTTCAAGAGACAGGATCAGAACACTTCCATCTCAGCCATACTATTGTTTCCCAGGATCTGAGTGTCTTAACTCACATATGATCCAAGGTTTTTGTGTGTAGATGTCCATATGACCACTCGTTAAGTCACACAATTGCCTGACTCACCAGATCAAATCAAAAGAATTAGAGCAGAAAAGCCCCCCTAATCAAGCTGGAGGCTCAACAAGATACTGTTTGCAAAAAGTATGCTAGCTTTCTGCTATTTCTTTGGATAACATAGTGCTTTCATTTCGTTTAATTATTTCCTCACAAAATTGCATCGAACCCAACAACAAGAGTGGGAACAGGGTTTGTATGGCCAACAAATCCCAAGTGCCTAACCTCACATATCATACTGCTGCAAAGAGCACTCTGACAAAACCCTATTGCTCCCATTTTCAGGGAACACGGGAAGTCATTTGGCCATGGCTTTTTCACAAAAAAAAGCATATCTGGATTATATGACAGTCCATGCCCATGACAGATTCATGTAACTGTGTAAACAGATTAGGAATGAGGTCTCCCTCTCTTAGCATCTCTCCCACCATAATATCACTCAATAAAAAACTGCCTAATATCAAATTGTCACATCGGATCGTCATGTGGTAATTTGTCTGTACCATTTCTGCTGTGAAGTTATGAGGAAACATGAGGGAACAGATACAGACTTTCACAGAGTTCTAGCTGTAGTGAGGATGCTGAAGACCTACAGCATGGCTGATCTTTCGACCGCATCTTCTCAGATACCCTACAGATGACCCCCAGCTATTGATTACCCTTTTCACATTTTTTGCAATGTGCAGCTAACTATGCATGCCTACAATATGCCTAATTTTTCAACTCTTCTAGCCTATCTTGCTGCTTAATCAAATACACGAAAGCCACAGGGTGTTTCCCATCGCCAAAGCAGCAGACAGATCTGCTCTACTAGAACCTATAAGCTGTTCACCATTTACACTGTAGTCACATATTCAATTTTCTCTCTGAGATTACAGAAAATAATCTGTTTAACCCTTCTACCCTTCCTTTAAAACATTTCTAGGATTTTGCTGGCATCAAAGAGCTGTGGGACCACAAATCTACACCTCTGCCTTAAATAAACCCAATGCTTAAAAAAAATTGTATTAAATAAAATTACATTCTTATAAGTAACATCTTGATCCAGTGAAATTATGTTTGACAATAAAAAAATTATATCATTTGGATAAGGTCTGTATGTGGTTTGGTTCAAGAGAGGTCTCTGGAGAACGAATTTTGATTTTGTGTTTGACACATCCCTGAGGGGAATGACTGCATTGAACAGACTCTGCCCAGTGTTTCTGGCAGACTGAGGAAAGAAGGTGGAGGGGGGTAGGACTTGCAGCAGGGGTGCCTTCTGTCACCACTGCAATATGCCTCTGGCTAGACAAACATTAGAGTAAGGATTTTAAGGAGCAGGCTGACTTCAAGGAGTTTAAATTGCCTGTCAGAAAGCATGAGACAGCATTGCACAGTACACTCCTGTTATTTTTTTTTTGCTCATTCAGCAGCAAGTAACATCTGTTCCTGTCATTATGGTGCTAATACACAGATTCAGTGTGTTCTCTAATTGTAAAATTAATTTTAATAAGTTAAAGCCCCTGTGCATGTACACTACTGGGTTACAAATGAGTGGGCTTTTCTATTCTCTTTTTAAATGAAGGGTATTGTAGATACTGCCTGAGGTTATTACTACCTGCATAAGCATGGACTTTAAGTATTTGGATAACATTAAATCCTTGATGTGCTCAGCTATCAATCTGATCTCCTTATGTCCCTGTTTTACAAGAATTACATTTGGTTACTAGGACAGATGCTTAAGTAATTGGGAGGATGTTTATTAGGAGATTTTTTAGATAAAGTCTCACATCACAGGGGAATAGGACATTAAGCTGCTTATTCACTTTTGTGAACATTTAATGACTTATGATCATAGAGATGAGAGCCACTGCAAAATCCAAGCTAGAGATAGCCATTTTAGCAAAAGCAAGAGAAAGGATTCAAAAGGGAAAAATTAATCCCTTTTCTGTTTAAAAAACAATCAGACTTTAATTTTAAAACCCCCATACTAACAGATTTTATTATATAGTAAGTTCACAGTGCAAAAAAGGCTTGCTCTCTCTTGCACAAACTGCAACAAAATTCCCTGTGAGGTATACGTATGATGGAGTAAAGAAGACTTTAGAGAAATTGCACTAGCCCACTGTTGAGTCCCAGGAAAGCTGTTTGTATTCTATATATACCCACTTAAGAAAAACCTGAGCTTTCAGCAGCTCTGAGCTGTACTCTACAAACAGAAACATGTCAGTGGAAGAACACAAAAGGGTGATGAAAAGTGATCATGACGGTTTAATCTTGGGCAACTACAGATATTCATTAGGCTTTCTGAAATGACCACTGGGGCTGGAAGGACAAGAACACTGCCAGAATTCTACTGAACCCATGCATCTATGGAGCAAGAAGAAAGGTAATAATCTAAAAGTTGCTTCCAGTGTTTCCTAAAGGCCTGGAATCTACTGCAATCACCACCAGAACAAGTATCACAACCACTCCTGTACAATGGCTTGAACATGTGATTGAAAAACTTGCACCAGCAGTATCCCATGTTTGCCAATTCTCATGTCATCGGTGAAAGCCTTATGATATTGGGTTTTTCCCTTAGAGCTACAGTTCTTCAAAACAAGCAATTACTCAATGATCTTTTATTTTCATAATGAAAGCTAAGTTTTAAGCCCTTGTAATTGTAGAAAACAGCTTGAAAATGGGACTTGAGGGAAGTTTAAATGCTTTATGAAAATACCCTCAAAAATCAAATAAAAAGAAGCAAAAGAGTTTGTTGTTTTGATTTTTAAGCCTTAAAACTGAGCATGAAAACACCTCTGCAAAAAAGAAAAAGCTAAAACTACAGATGCTAACATGAGCATCATATAAATAAAATTTTAATCCTATTAACACTGGATAGAAATGTTTTCAAAAGAAAGCTTTATGCTTTCCACACTACATTTTGCACAGGAAGCACCCAAACCCCTACCATGTTTTAACTGCAAACAGTGCTGCTGCACTTTCCCCACAAGAGCTGCTCTGAAGGCAGCACAGTTACTACACTTCTCAGACCATGATCATGCCATTTCCAACAGTGGATACTGATGTTTGAAGTAGATTAATAGAACATGGAGCAACAAAAGAAAAGGTCATTACAATCAGCTCTTAAGTAGTGGCCTGAAACAATGCAACAGTTTAGAGCCATTGACATGCTGACCTAAAACAAACCATGCATTTCAGGATGACTTGACAAATATTTTTTTTCCCTTGGCAAAAATGATACATTTCCACAGAAAATATCAATTTTGCTGTAACCACAAATGTCTGTCAAACCATTTCAACAGAAAAGTTTCCAACCAATGCTAATCATTATTCACTTGAAAAGCACACTAAAATAAAGGACATTTTGGTGTACATCTGCAGCCAATCAACAGACTAATTTGAAACAAAAGAAGTCCATATACAGTTGGAAAAACAAAGAGACCAGCCAAACTGAGTTGCTGCCAAGAATGTAGCCTTGAGAGAACATTTGAATGACACCAAGATACGTTGTTCTACACAAATTTTGGGAAAACTGATTTGATTGTGATCAATTTCTATGCTGTATCATACTTTCATTCTCTATCACAGTTCTGCCATGTTTAGGGCTACCTAAACCTGTGATCGCTCAAGTCCATCTATTCTATTCCTCAGTGGCTTTATTCAAGAGAGAATTGCTCCATTATAGGAGCCTTTGCTGGGGGAAAAAATATAAAGGAAAAAAAGAAAGAAAAAAAAAAAGGATAACACCTCTCAACTAGGGCAAGCTTTATAGTGCTCAAGGATAGATCAGGTCAGACTGAAAATGGCACCACTGCAAAACCCTCAGACATATTTAATGTGTCCTGTCTGACATTCTGTTTAGAAGAATTATAAGTTTAGCAAATAAATCTTAAGACTCCACTGCCATCCAGCTGCATGTCAGACAACATCATATAGCAAGTGACATGAATTTTTACCATTCAATCAACAGCCCACTTTGCTACTGTACTTCTTTTTTGTCTTGAAAATCATTGCTGATATTGCTGTCCTGTACTAATTTATAACTAGCCTTAGACCTGGCACAGTAAGGCAGAATATAATACTGTGAAAAATAAAAAACAATTTTTAACTGCAGTGGGGATCCTTCCCTTTTGGCTATAGTAAGGGTAAAAAAAAGTGCTGTGTTGAGATGTTCCACAAAACTTCTCAGCCTCATATTCCACCTGTGAACTGAAGTCACTTCACATGTAATCCACAGCAGATGATAATTCAAAATCAAAGGAGAGAAAAAAGCAGCACCTGACCTAGAAAGGAACCAGCTTTTATTTTCAACTAAATTTTCATGACAGTCTAAATACCTTTAAAGTACTGAAATATTAATTGAACAGCACAATGGAGTAAAAGCTACGTTCAGCGTCCTAAAATGTTAGTTATGAAAACATCTTCCAAGAAAAAGAGGCCATTGTTTGAAAAAATAACCAAACAACTTAAAATATTCCTCATGGGAGTTCAAAATTACTTCCTTGCTCATGTCATTCTAGGAGAGATCTGCTTAAGTAATAAGTAAAATGATTGGCAGTCCCTTTTTTTCTCAAACATACCAAAGATATGAAAACAAATGGGAACACTTCAAACAACCCCGTTAGGAAGAAGATGAGAAGAAAGATGACAATACACGAAGTATTCATCCAGAAGCTGTACCTGCATCCCAGGTAGAAATTTCTTCAAAACCCAGGATACTGCATACAGGAAGGTCTATAATAATTTGGAGTATGGACATGTTGTGCGCATCCATCTACAAGGGCCTTGCAATATTTCATTTATGCACTGAGAAAACAGAAATAGAGACCAAACATCAGAATAGATACTATTTTCTGAAAGACAGTTATCATTCTAGCATAGAAAAAGAAACCATCAAACATCATTCAGTTTCTAAAACAGGTCCCATGAATTGCAAGATGATACTAAAAAGTACGGCTCTTATTGAAATGGGAGTTATGCATGCCAGCCCAGGATTTCTATGAACAGTTTGATGGTGGGACACTAAGAATTTAGTTGGCCTGGGACAAGGAGGATGCATCACAAGATGTATTACAAAACTGTGTTTCTTGATCTGTTTGACATGGTAATTTTGACAATCAGTTAAAACTGGTCCTTCATTTTGACAGCAGTAGGGTAACCAGTCATGAGGATCATGTTCTCATAGTTTAGTCCACTTGAGGATCATGTTCTCATAGTTTAGTCCACTTTCCAGCACTGCTCAGATGTCTGAAAAAAATCACTGTGTCAGGGACCATGAAACATGCCAGGCCTATTTTTTATCTCCTCTTCCAAAAGCTGCCTTCTTGTCTCTTCCCTTCCTTTTTCCTCTCTCAAAATACGGCGATTCATCACCTCTCAAGTGGCATTCAGCCATGGGACCTGGCAGGAGTGACCAAATACTGAAAGCCAGCTTTGCTATTTTGGGACATGTGATTGCACAGGAGCAATAAGTGGGAGCTTAGGGAAGAGATCTGATGAAGCTCTGCCCAATAGCAGAATTTGAATCACAAACTGACTTTGCATTCAGATCAGCCAAGCTTTACCATTTATCAAGGTCAGTAGCAGTTTGGAAAGAAGAGTTCGGAAATATGCACACATTTACAGGAGCACCTTCCAAGTGAGCAGCTCCCGCATAACATTCTCCTTTATAACCTGATTGAAATAATCATCACATAATCAAGCACAGTTTGTTGGTTACTCTCAAAGCAAAACATGCTTCCAGATGTGAGAGATAATTACTGTTTATTGACTGGCTTTTGAGAACTTTCGTGCTATATTTAGTTGTACGGTTGTTTGGGGTTTTTTATGTGCTTCACAAGCATTGATAAAAAAAGGCTATTGCTTAGACCAGTCAGCTGCCTTCTAATAATTAATCTCTTCTTTTACTTCAGAATATGTTTCATCTGCAAATGTGCTTAATTTTTCACTTGAAGATTAATCCTGGTCAAACCACCATGAGTACTCTTTTGAACCAGCAACTGCATTCATCAGCATTAGCTACTGATAGCACTTTTTTCTTTCATAGTGGGTTTTTTTCATTTTAATATCTGCACAAACACCAGAAAGGAGAGTTAATTACAACCATCTTGCTATGGAGGGAAGACTTTAGAAGCAAACATACCAGCTTGAACTAGTATTCTATATAGTTAAGTGTTTCCACTCCCTACAGTGGCCAGCACAGTTGCTCCAGAGGCAGAATCAGAAACCAGAAAAAAAGCATAGAATAGAATCATAGAATAGTTAGGGTTGGAAAGGACCTTAAGATCATCTACTTCCAACCCCCCTGCCATGGGGAAGGGCACCTCATCCTAGACCATGTCACCCAAAGTTCTATCCAACCTGTATACGGGTGGCTTTCTGGGCTGTGAGTAAACACTGCCAGTTATATTTATTTTCCCATGGACCAGCACCCTCAAGTCCTTCTCTACAGGGCTGCTCTGAATCACTTCTCTGCCCATAGTTTCTCCACCAATAGTTTATAATCTTTTAATCTCCAGTAGTTACAGTAAGAGTAGGATTACTACTCTTAACCCAGTGATTGTTAAACCTCTTGCAGGACATTTTTCTTGGATGCAATTTCTGTTAGCCTTTGTTTTTATTCCATTTGTTCTGCAGATGACTCAAGCAAAGCCCAGGGAGGTGGCTTCAGGTATGAATTCAAGTCACAAGGCCTGTGAGAGTACTCAAGGAAACTGACTGTCCATGCTCTGCTTTCAGTATTGTCTTCCACTCTGGTACAATGTGATGACAATGCAACTGAACTTTGCAATAAATGCAGTGGCAAACAGTAAAGGCCAGACTACAGGTCTAGTGTCACAGTTCTGGCAGTTTCAGACACAAGAAAGAGAAAGGCACAAAGAAGGACCAGTGAATCAAAATAATTAAAAATTCTTGGTAAATACACTTTCTTAAACCACGATCCTTTTGTTTGGAACTGGGCCTGAAGTTTTTCACATAAAACTGAAGTATTTCATTTTAAAGCAAACAATTTCACAATTGGAGCACTGAAAACATTTCTTTTTCCTGGTTTTGTTTTGCTGATTTGCTTCTAAGATTGTCTTCTGATAAATCCACAACAGTTTCCATTTCTCCCAGACTGTTTAATATATTCATTAGGGTCTCAAATGGTGTCAGTGATTTTGAGGACTGTTGCAATGTATGGGAAGAGATGGAATTTATTATGTCCTCCTTGTGAAGTAGGCATTCAGAGTCAGATAATATATTGTAGAAATATATCTTTAGAGTAGTATTGCTGTCAGCAGGGTAAACAAAGAGTTTTAATAACGTGTTGATTTAAGGCTACTATGAGGAAAATAAGAAGTTTGGAATCTATTGTCAGTGTTTATCGGCACCGAATGTAAAGGCGGGAGAAACAAACAGAAAAAAGTTAAAAGGTAGCCTTCTGGATCTCAAAAATGACAAATCACTTTGTTTTGCAGAAGGTTTAAGCATCAGACAAGTAGGGAAATAGGGACCTATACTTTTGTTAAGATTGGGATCCAGCCTGTCATCTGGTTTACTGTAAACAGAGGTTTATTATCAAACTATAATCTCAACTGTAATTTCCTATTTAAGGACTCAGGCAGCAAGCAGGTCTATGAAGCAGGTACTGTTTTGAAAAGGATTAAAGTTGGCCTAATTCTGCCTCCATTGAATTTAATGGAAGCCTTATTGTTAACTTCAGTAGGAGAAGGATTAGACCAATAATGAGTGTTTGTGAAAATCATATCATAGGGCAAACTGAGATTAAAAGATTCTTAACACTATGAGAATTAATGTATTATTAAAATTACTGGAGTGTTCAAAATAAGATTCAGGATGATTTGTGGGGTAAGAGTATTTGTAGGATAATGCCTCATAACATTTAAAATTAAGGAGAATAAGCGGACATTAAAAAATTTTAAGGCAGAACATGCCATGCAAATAAGCACCCTTTCTAAACTCAATCATGCTTGTATAAACCACTGCCACTGAAGCAGAGAAGATGGAACTTGGGATCAGTGGGTAGTCATGATTGCTGCAGACCAACACATGCAGCCTTCCAATAGTATTGCGAACAGCAGAAAGAAACAAAAGAATTGAAGCATATTCTATAAAATTCTCCATAAAATTGATTCTCACCAGTTTTCTCTCTCTTTAGCAAACCTTAAAGAATAAGAGCAAAAGAAAAGGGGGGGGGGGGGGTGTTTGTGTCACTTCTAGTGTCATAACATTTTTCAGTGCTGGTTTTCCAGCCACAGCTGGTAGCATTGAAATATGGTCTTATTAAATGCAGCCCATCAGAATATGTCACATAGAGAGAATATTAACATCTTTTTCCACTACAGGACAAAACGTGGTATACTCGGTCGACATGTAGAACTTATCCCATCTAACTAACTCCCTTACATTTTTGCAGGTGCTATTCTCTCAGGTCCACATCTCTCATTTTTTACTTCTGGGAATGCTTAGTTTTCTATCTGTGGAAGAAACCCTAGAACATAGTCTGCGTTTTTCTGCAAAGAAAACTATAACATCTCTCATTGTTACTGAGGTTTATTTTAAAAGGCTTTCTTTACTTTGTGAAGCACCCTCTTCTCTATTGCCTTGATTACATTTTCATTGAAATCAGCTGCCAAGATCTGACCCTTATGCAAACAGGAGCAGGACCTGCAGTAATCAGCAATTAAAGCAAGTACTTATGTTCTTAGGGGCATATTAAAAAAAAAGGCTTTCACATTTACCCTTCACATGCATAAAGCAACTAGCTGGTGTGGCAGCTTTGCACACTTCAGGAGACTTATCAGTAAATGCTCTTGCAGCTGTGATAACAGCACATCAGTAATGACTTATGATGTCTATTGGTAAAGGGGCAATATGCACTTCAAGTACTTTTAATAAGATGCTGCATTTGCTGCATTATTAAAAATCCATTCCATTTGCTCACTTCTAGTCATAGTCTCTGTTTTGTTCCTTACCCCTAAAATCTACAGGACAGATGTGACAACAAAGTTATCATTTAAATATTCTGACATCACACCACATAACTGCTTTAAACCAGAGGGGAAAACCCAAATCAAAACAAAGCAAAAAAAAAAAAAAAAAAAAAACAACCCACAACCAAACACAAAAATCTATTCTAAATACTGCAAATTCTGGCACTTATTTGTTAAAAACTGTGAAAATTCATTATATTAATCCATTTTGCAGCAGGAAGGCGGTCACATCATCACCAGTAACCTCTCCTCAAATCACCCAGAAATTAAAAGGTCTGAAGAAGAACTTATTTTCACTATTAGAGACCAAAGTTGAAATTACATGTAAGAGTGCCTCTGTGTGTCTCTGTAGAGGAACAAGAGAATCATAGAATAGTTAGGGTTGGAAAGGACCTTAAGATCATCTGGTTCCAACCCCCCTGCCATGGGCAGGGACAC